>JARYHS010009186.1:148182353-148425100 GCA_031002005.1 Vandiemenella viatica | reverse complement strand
TTCGGCTGGGCCCCGGCGGTGGGTTGTTGAAGTGCCGGCTGGGTCCCGGCTGTGGGTTGTTGAAGTGCCGGCTGGGTCCCGGCGATGGACCGGCATACTGTCGGCTGGGTCCCGGCTGTGGTCGACTTGGGCCCGGCGATGGACTGGCATACTGTCGGCTGGGTCCCGGCTGTGGTCGACTTGGGCCCGGCGATGGACTGGCATACTGTCGGCTAGGTCCCGGCTGTGGTCGACTTGGGCCCGGCGATGGGCGGCTGGACAGGCGAGGTGCTGCTGCTGTGGCGGGCGGTCGGCCTGACGTCTCCCATGGTCGCCATATTGGTGGCGGAACTGCCTCGTTGTCCTGGTGTCCGACCGCCCCCTCTGAAACATAAAAAAAGAAAAATGTTTTAGTATCATGAAAAACATAATTTTGTAAGCATAAAATAATATAGGTAAATTACTGATGTACTGGACTTACCGATATTCCAGTGTGCTGGTGGGTTGTGGAAGAACCCATTGTGGTGGCGGAGTTGGCGGCATACTATGTGGTGGTGACATGCTCTGCGGCACATCCAAGTCAATATTTGGGAGCATGCTCCATTGTGAGCAATCACAAGCTCTTTTTGGGCTACTTATTTCTTGAGAATTTCCCTTACGCTTCTCTGCGCGTGATGGTTCATCTGAAAAGAAAAAATGTATTAGCAATAGTTATAAAGACATGGAAAAAAAATAATCTATAGATAAATACGTACTGAAATAAAAAAGGTCGCTGAATGAAATATACAAATCACCTGCGAACAAATAAATTAATAATATAGACTACTGCTTCAGCACTATACATTTTCATAAATATAGTTACGTTAAAAAAATATTATCATTACCGAAATCATCCTCAGCGAGAATTTCATCAATGTCTGAAGCAGAAAAAAACTCATCAGTATATGTGAAAGAATTTAAACAGCCAGAAAAAAACAAGTTAAATAACAATAATTTACTTACCAATATCGCTGAATAAGCTAAGATCCTCAGAAGACATTGCGATGATTGAAGTTTTCAGCTCGACGACTCAGAGAAGACTGGATGGCAGAAGGGGCGTCTCAGCCCTATTTATACACGCGTCTGGAGCCATGGAGAATTGGTGTGGGAAGACTGCGCCCACGATGATAAATGTGGTGGCGCAGCTGTGCACATTCAATTACGAACCCGCATCATGCAGCTGCGTGGGGTGCGATAATTCGGGTGTGGCGCAGCTGTGCTCATTCAATTACGAACCCGCTTCCTGCCGCTGCGAGGGGAGCGATAATTGATGGCTTCCGGGTGTGGCGCATTCAATTACGGACCCGCATCCTGCAGCTGCGTGGGGAGCGATAATTCGGGTGTGGCGCAGCTGTGTGTATTCAATTACGAACCCGCATCCTGCCGCTTGCGAGGGGAGCGACCCTAGTTCCTCGGCTCCCCTCCGCTCCAAGGCGTGAGTCAATTAGCATTAATTAAAATCAATTAAGGCTCCCCCCCTCCGCAAATCAATTAAAATCAATTAGCCTCAATTAAAATCAATTAAAATTAATTAAAATCAATTAGCCTCAATTAAAATCAATTAAAATTAATTAGCCTCAATTAAAATCAATTAAAATTCAATTAAAATCAATTAAAATCAATTAAGGACCCCACGCAATTCAATTAAAATCAATTAAAATCGGAGGGGGGGAGGAAAACAAGATGGCGCTGCACATATGTTTACCATCTACCGTAAATATATAGGGAAAACGATCAAAATGTTGTACAAAAATTTAATAATTGTAACCTTCTTTGGATTGAAAGATGCCTTTTAGAAAAGGCATATGACACCTATAAAAACAATATGGAAAAGTTTGAAAAGAAAAATAGCGAATGATGAAATATGCAATGAGCGTATCTGACAGAAATAAAAGCAGGAACGCTAAGAACTTGATGTATTTACTTGTGAAGTGTTTTAAATCACAGAAACGCTCGTTAAACAAGTGGTGATGGATCAAATAATGCAGAGGATGCGACAGACGTTTGGGGCAAAGATTTTGAAAGCTAACATGAATTCAGATGACATACTAGCCCGGGTTGAAGATGAGAAAGAACTGCAAGGGCAACTATATGACTGGCAGAAAGTATGAAGTTGTTTATAAAAGAGGGTGAAGTGAAATTGAAAGCGTCAACAAATATCAAACCAGTTACTTAAAAGGCAGCAGCAGGAGAGAAGTTGAAGTGGATTGAATTTTTAAATCACATTGGAATCAAGGCTGAAGAAAATGGAAGAAACGGGAGGAAAGCATAAAATCAGGTGAGTTGGATATTTCAATAGTTTTAGATAATTTATATGGAGTGGGCACAAATAAACTTTTGAAGGAATTATCTAAGATACCATTCTTGACATATGGTTCAGAAATATGGATGGTGTAGAAGAGTGATAAATGTACATACAATGGGAATGAGTTTCTGAGAAGTAGAATAAGAGAGAAAAAAAATGAGTCTGGAAAATCGTATATGAGACAAAATAAACGGTAGAAAAATCGAAAGAAATTAAAAAATTTTGTTGAAAATTTACCTGAAATGAAAGACACCCAGAAATAGGTCGAAAGAGAGATTGATTAAAGAAATTAATGAGGTTCTCAGTCAAAACGCAGTATAATGGAATACTGTGGGAGAACAGACATGATGGGCAGATAGGAAATGATGGAGAGGTTGAGATTCCAAGCAGACCAACTAATAGATGGAAAGTGCTCAAGATAACCTCGGTGTCATGGATCTTTGGAGTGGTATCAGTCTTCATATACTCATCATTAAAATTGTCTTTCTTTTTATACTACATCACATGGAGGTTTATGTAGTTATGACAGCAAAATATACTTTTGTAACGTAAATTATTTAACAATTTCGGATAAAGCCTATATATCTCATTATAATAGGATAAAATGCTGATGTGCCAGAGGTGAAGGTCGGTTTAAGAGCCTAAAAAATCTCAACAGAGACCGGTATTGGAACCGGAGAGTTTCCGATTTCCTGTATGGGGCCTTAATTACTGAGACACCAAATCACTATTCACTGTGATCACTATGCACCTCAAATAATCTGGATGTCTGGAGTAGAGGCTCTATTTGAAAAATCTACTGTCGGATGTACTGTACAGTGTTCGCAGATGTCTGAATCCCTTTAAACATACGGAAAGAGCAGTTGTGAGTACACATTATTATTACCATGGTCAGAAAGATGACTACTGAAGTACCAGGTCACAGATTGGTCGGGGCGATTTTGGATTGAAAACGCAAGCTACAACGACAATCAGTATCACAGCAAAGAAATGTACCGAACTTTCTGCCTAGAGAGCAAATCCTGTGTCGACTTTGACACTCATCTCCAGTCACCACGAAAGTATATTTGAATATTCCACAGACGGTTTATGGTATTTAAGGACCCTTCTGCTCTATTACAACTCAGTAAGTAAGGCAGAGGCCTGATGAGCATTGAGGAAGCTGCATCCGGCATCACTATAAAGTACCATATTTCTTCAGCAGGAACAACATACTTTACCATATGTTGCTTAAAAACTGCCAGTTCAGAATGTATGCGAAGTTACAGAATGATGGTTCTAGATTGTCCGTAGACACCGACCAGTCACATTTTGTAACATTTCCAATTTAGTGTAAGAAACAAATTATTTTTTTGAATGTTATGGCTTTATGATTTTTCAGACTACACGCGGGTCATTAGAACCGGGATAGAACTGTCAGGTGGAAAAAGAGGAAAAGCTTCCATGGCACATTCCAAGGAACCATTTCGTCAATCGCTTGTACTGATTTCGCGAAATCATAGAGAGGCAGTCAGAAAATGATATCGGAAATTTTAAATTAAGTACTTTGAGATGATGTTAAATTCATCATTATTTAGTCCACAATAGCTTGTTGCAAAGGTATTTGAATCGATCAACTAAATAATGCGATACTGTAAAAAAGAGGAAATTGCAATGTTGGGGGATTTTAGAGGAATCAGTCTCCCCAGCAGTTTCTTTATACTTTACTGATACTATATCAAACATTACAACCTATCACAAACAAGTTATGAATCTTTCTTAAGTTAACAGGTACCTAAATATTAAAATACTACTATTTTCACTATTCAAATTATCTCACGAATTAAACTGTTGCTGAATAGTTACATTCTGGACCTGGATGCAGTGGACGATACCAAATATTCTTCAAAGCTTTAAAGGACGAGGTTTCTGATTTAGCTTTCAATAACTTAACAGTAATAAGATAATCTTGATCGGCGTTGGGAAAGTAGTTAACGCTGGAGGACTCGGGTTCGATCCTCTTTCTGGGAATGCTCATTTCGGCTTTTCATGGTTTCCGAAAATCCTTTCAGGTTAATGTCATAATGGTTCATTCAAGAGATCATGGGCGAATTTCTTCTGTGCCCTATCCAAAATCCTGTTGCTAGCAACGATCTCAACGTTGATTATCCGTAAAACCCTGACTAAAAAATGATTCAGAGCTTACAAAATATAAACAAATATGTCTGGCACGGAAAAGAAATTACTTTGAAAAAACTTGTAACATTAAATTATCAGCAATAACTGACTTCTGTGGTGTTGGAACTTGAAATACCTGAGAAATTATCGAGTTGTAGAAAAGTATTAATGTAATGGTTGTTTCCAGATATTGCTAGCAAACAGACTTTTCATGATTCAAAGGTGTTAGAAAAGATTTATTACCGGGCTGTGTTAAAAGGTTACGAGTTGGTACTGACAACGTAAGCTATTTTATGAGAAAAGTAGCAATTTCAGCTTGGTTTAGTATTCATGTTAGGATCAATGAAGGTAAAGATTCATTGTACTCATCTACTAAAGACGTTTATTCTAATAGGTGACATTGTTTGCATTAATCAACTTCATCACGTAACACAGAGCTTCTGTTTAACCTATCGCTTAATTTCTTCGTTAAACCGATAATTTGTCAAATCGAAGGCAGATGTAGTAATTATGAATAAGCAAAAGAAGAAAACTATTGGAAGGGTTAGTGGCGCACAAACATTTGCAATGAGGTACATACAATGTAATTTTTCATCTCTGTTAAGACTAATTATCATTGCAATTATGTTAAATACAACAAGAGGTAAAAATCTGTCTGCGGTTGAAACGAAGAAGGATCTTGGAAACTACAGAAGCAAGCGCTAGCGATTGAAGAAGTTCACGCTCAACAATTCACGTTTCATGAGATTATAAGAAACAAAATAAAAACTCTAATTTTCTTACGTTAAATATAAGGGGTGGGTTAGGCAAAAGAAAAGATATGGCAAATCAAAATCGATATCCGTGAAAAGCAAAGACAGTAAGCAGTATTTGTAGACAGGATCACACCTGGAGACGTAAATCAACCTTCTTATGGAGCGTCCATAAATTACGTGGTTCGATCGAGGGGATAGAGTGCTACGTGGTTTTGGGGGGGGGGGGGGGGTTCGGAGCCAGGCCACGTAGCTTTCCATTCATATTATTTGTCACATTTAAAATGAGGTACAGAACACACAACAGCATGAGAATATCTATTTCCGTCATTTACTTCTCTCCGCATGTAATTTACAATAATCTGATAGGAGAAAACAGTAGAACATGTTTTCTGGAATCAACAGGGGAAATCGCTTCGTGCTACATGAGGGAGGAAGCTGCAAAAGCCACTCCGGCTACGAGAGGGGGGGGGGGAGGGAAGGGGGAAGGGAGGTTCACAGGAGGCCAAAAAACGAAGTGATAATCTTTCTAGAACAATTGTTTGTCAATCTAATCTAAAGACGTAGTTCACAGGACTTAAATATGTGGAAAGGTGTGATAGCTCGTACTAGTTTTCTTCGATGCATATAAAACCAACGTCTCTACACTGCGAAAAAATTTTTGGTCCTTGACCATAGCTGAAAATTGTCGATTAACCTACGTCGAAATAAAAAACGTCTTGGGATATTTAATTTGACTATAGTGTGACAGTCAACAAATTTTCTTGTAAAGAGAGTATAAATTGTAATGTAGAAGTTTTCGATGATGTCTTACATGAATTAGGTATGTATCTTCGTACTATTATTAAATTTTTGGAAACACACCAATGAGTAATTTGGATCTTTCGGACCTTGATTTATTTTAAGCAACATTAATCTCCTCCCAGATTATTAAATTAGAAGCAATGGTGTACTGCAACAAAAACACCTGCTGAATAATTTCGTATATTCCTCTGCAAGTAACTTTTAGTAATAATAAATATATCCTGAGGCCATTCCAATTAGTCTCCGACATTTTCTGTCATGAAGGAAGCAATATTCAAGAATTTTGCAGTGAGTAGTTCCTTGGTAAAAATTTAATTTTCTCCGTTTATCAGTATACAAGCTCGAAGGGAGAAAAAAACTCGGAGGAAATGAGGTGGAAATTGAGATACATTTTTTCGGCTAACGACTTTAAAATGGTGGTTAAATTAGTTGTGTAAAAGTTGGAATACGCCGGAGAAAAGCCGCGTACAAAGCCGAATTTAAAGCAACGCTAAAACGATAAACTAAAAAGCAACGCTATTATCTCAGAAATTTGTAAACATATCTACTTGTTTTTCTCACATAATTTTCTCGTTATTGGATAATGCTTTGTGCTCTTAACGTTACAAGAAGCCAGTACTATATATCATTCCAAATGAGGTTTTAAATTTTTCGCTCACTTCCAGCTTTGCTGCTGTAATTTTAATCCCGCTACAATCGTTGCTTCTGATTTCTTGTACATGTGTTTAAGTAATGAGTTGTTGAATATTAAAACTCATTAACTCCTTTTAATTACAGCAGCATTTTTCTTTCAGTTTCTTCGGATATTAAAGACCACTCCCAACCCACGTTGCAGGCACAATTTGCATGCAGCAGCAAACCTACACTCCAAATGCTCGTCCACGGTAAGCCCATTGTGAAATCTGAGGTCGACCCACACGGGAAAAAGAGACAATTAAACCTTACAAAGACAAAGGGATTGTCTGCTAAAGTATTTACGACAAGAACTTTTCTCTTTAACTACATCGTTTTAGACTTAACCAATGTGTCTTCTTTTCGTTACGGTAGAGGAAGAATGGTGTTTAAAAATGTATGTTATCTGAAACTCACAGCAGCAATTCGCTACAGTGGACTTGAGGTACACTGCTGAACCACACAAAATTAAGTTCTTGCAATTAAGGCAGAAAGGTACAATTTCAGAGTAAATTTGCGATAATTTTTATTTTACATCCCTTTACTGCTATGTTCCACCTAGTATGTAATAATATAATGAGTAAATTTACTAAATAACTTACTGAATTTTGGTGGTAGTCACCGTATATATAACCAGTGAAAAATAATTTTTACTTTCACCATATTAATTTTTTTATTTCATTTTTGGAATAAGCTTTGTTCTATATGTTTTTTTTTTTTTTTTTTTTTTTTTTTTTTTTTTTTTTTTTTTTTTTTTAGAATTATCATACTTAGTTCGTATTTGTGAAACATATGTATATAATCTACTCTATTATTTTTTTTAAATAATCATTTGATTGCTAAGGTACTATATTATTTTGGTTTTACTAGTGTATGAGTTGAGATATCGATCGACTCAGATTGTGCACCAGAGTCCTGACTTAAATCCCAAAACCCTCCACCGTTGCTAAGTAATCAGGGTATACGACACTTTCCAGGTGTCTTTTGGAAGAGTAGACCTGTATGTGCCAACATCCCTTCTTTAATTTCTTATCCACAACACGAACAACACTTTACACTAAACACACACACTATCATCCACAATAACAATCAACACTTATGAACACTATCACACTGGGAAAGACTATGACAAACCACCCCAGTTCATCCTACCAGACGTTCCCATGGTAACCATCTACGCCCTGCCATGGGCAAGGTGTACACAGAAGAAGAAAAATAAATAAGAATTACTGTTCTGCTTTACTAATATTCGTGTTAATGAACGTCATTATTTGGTATTTTTCAGTAAACAGAACATGATAGCCACATTCCACGAATTTTTTTTTTATCTGCTTAACGTCTCTCTAACAGCCAGGTCTTTAGAGACGGTAAAGGATGGGGGGCAAGGAATGGGAAGGAATTCGGCCATGGCATTTTGAAGGAAGCATCCCGGGATTTGCCTGGAGTGATTTGTGAAACCATGGAAAACCCAAATCTGGATGCCCGGACGGGGATTCGAACCGCACAAGTGAAAATGCTGAAAAAATAAGTTTGTTCTACATTCATTTAGTTTTAAGTGCCTATAAAAGTTTTAAGTGCAGTTTTCGTTGATTGTGTCCATTAATTAAGTCTATTAACAAAATTCTCACACTAGGACAGGCTCATCATCTTCACTGTCTATTGCCGCACAGGAGTTACGTATCCTTTCGTTGCATGTGAAACATGCGATCCAGTCTTCAACTATAGTCAGAACAACCTTGAAAACAACTCTCGTTATTTTTGGATTCTCTCTTCAGCTCCATCTTTTTTCCATTTATCTTCAGCACATTCCTTTTTTCCATTGTTCATTTTATTCGCTTTCTTAATTATTTTTATTTTTGCTTTTTCTTCTTTCAGTCTTTATCCTTTTCCTCTTCTTTTTTGTATGTTAAGACAGCGCTCTTTCCCTCTTCCGATTCATCCTTTTAGCGTTTTCATTAACTTTTGGAATAGGCATTGCAATTTCAGATGAATCATAAATTGACAGTTGTCATCTAAGGACACCCCAAGAGCGGAGAAGAATGAAGTACCTCCCCTTTCCACCCCAGGCATACGGTTCATGTTAGAGAAGGAAGGTCACTCGAAAAAGATACGTAAGCAAACATTTAACTACACGAAACTAAAGCCAATCAAACGTAGTTCAAGCATGTACTAACTATATTTTCAATGTAAACTAGTAAGTATATTTTACCTTCGTTACACAAACATCAGATTTTACAATATAGGAGAAGAAAATTACACAGCAAAAACTTAACACACCAACGATCGATAAAGTTGGACTAACATGGATGCCGTAGTTGAGCAGCAAAAAGTTGGTCAGGTTCTACTTATTACCGCTCGCTGGAAATACCTTCTTGAGATCGAAAAACGTCGAATTTCATTCTGCCTTGGCACCCAATGTGCCCCAGGTACCCCTAACTGGTTCAAATCGGCAAGCAGGGTGGCATAGATAGTGAGGGATTGGTAATTTCTAATCACAGTATTAAGATCCAATCGCCTACGCTAAATTTCACTGCAGTGTATATGGCGGCAGAGTATACGGAACTGATGGTGATAATTTGTTCGTCGGATAACGACGTAAAATTTCGCTGCCACTTTGAAGTTTTTAAGAACAGCAAGCCTAGATCGGCTAGTGCAAGGAGTCACCAAGCACCTTTTTTCATCATTGTTTGCACAACATTGAACAACACTCAACACAGTAATATTTACAAATACAATGATACCTAAACATGCGGATGCAAGTAATTGGCCAACTATATTTTAAAACATAAATTAATTTCATTTTGTACTATCATGATGGACATCATTTCATTAGAAGCTTATGTTGCTGAAGGCAAGCCCTTTGTTACGCCACTTCAGCATTCCTAGAATTCACCATTAAAGCCTCGCTCCACTGTTTATTGTTCCGCATACAAACGTAAGTGTCCTTTAGTTGCTCATATATACGATGGCAATATCTGCAAGCAGTTTCCTCTTCGGCATCTAAAAGCTTGGAGACTACCGAATTGCAAGCCCGCAAAATTCGAGGAATCTTGTTTGAGAGCTACATCCAAAGACTATGTATTCTAACAAGCTTCGTAAGTGCTCCACTTTAGACAAACCAAACAAAAGTCACTTCTAGGAATACATCTAAAGTAAATTATTTTATCCCTTATCACCCGTAAGGAAAATGAATCATTTCACTACACTGGTGCTATAATACTTTTAAAAAGCAAGTGCCTCAGATATTGTGCCATGGTATGTGCAACACCTATAACAGTATGTTTCTGAAATCTATAAACAATTATAGAATCAGTTAAGGGTTTTCGCTAAGTAATGTTGACAGATTATGGAATTTGGTATCGTGAAGATTTAGATGTTTGTACGATATTTCTCTCAATAGACAAAATTTATGTTTGAATTTGGATAGCGTTTCTTAATTACAAGCTCTTGATTAAATAACTAATAAGTTCAAAACAATAGTTGTGTTAGTCTAAAACAAATAACTCTTTTTTGATTGTCCGTAAATAAGCTCCCAACTTTAATGAAACCAGAAGAGTCTAATTTGATGAATACTTAAGACGCTTCATGAGTTAATTGTTTTTAAATGTATAATTTTACAGGATATGGAAGGATAATTATATCTTCTTTGTGCTTGGAACAATGTCGCAGTTGGAGATTATAACACAACTAGAAAACCGAGAAAATTTTTTAAACACTATTTTCCTTTAAACAGATCGGTTCTATTGTGAACTAAGGTACTGATTTTGAAACAAGCAGGAATATATATATTTCTGAGAGATGGACCAGTAGATTTAAAAACTTAAAAACAAATTGGTATTAAAATTCTTTTAAAGAAGTCATTAGAAATTTCAGAAATGACAGTCTTGTGAAGAAATATTACTAGGAACATATATATACATTATTGAAAAAAAAAAATCTTTCACAGATCGTCAATAATGTGTCAAGAGTTATTTGTATATTTGACATCGGAAAATATTTCCGGCCAGACTATTTTCTTTGCAAGGAATATCTAAGCTAATTGAATGAGGAACCAATTCTTTGAGAAATAATTATATCTATTACTTGTTTAATGTAACTTTCTAAAAGAAATAATAATTTCAGTTTCAATACTCCCCATATATTATTGTGAAATCAAATTTCTTCACCTTGCACAGAAAAACAAGTATACGTCTTATATTGAAGCATTGTTAATATTAAAATATCCTGAAAAAGTTGTCTAAGCTTAAGGAAATATTGTAAAGTCTAATTTAGTCGCTAACATCCCTTCTACCAATAGCCTTCTTTGTTAACATCTCTTTTGTCATCTTCATCCAAATTCTACTGCTAGTAATCTTTTTTCACGTTCTCTAGCGAACGGTACAGGAAAAGATAGCTAGACATACTTTTTTCTGTCATTAGTCTCTTAACTGTCTTGATGCAGTCCTCCATCTCCTCCTACCTTGCGCTAACTTCTTCATCTTAACAAACCCCTTATATGTTAAGTCTTCAGTTGATCGCTTCATATACATGTTGTACTGTAATCTGCAGTTCTTACCTTTGACTCTTCCCGCCACTAACAAACTAACCAACGCCGCATGTTTTAAAACGTGATCTACCATTCTGTCTGTTCTTTCTATAAGATCTTCCACAAAGTTCTCTCCACACCCATCATATCCAAAACACGTTTATTCTGTACTTTACCTGTACAGTGTGGTATGACAGAGTCACCCACAATGAATATTATTAAATAATTAATTAATATTAAGATTTTCTTTGCAATATTCAGTTATTTAAATTGTAAATGTTGTAAATAATAGGGATAATTGATAGGTAAATAATTGTATATTAAACCGGGGCAGCCAGAGTCATTATTATTATGTGCTTCAATTTCTGCAAAACTTTCTATTCATAATTGTATTGAATATGGGAAGTTGGAACTGCCATTTTAAGCGCTCAGAGACCGGGACAATGGCAAGTTTCGCCGGCAGACAGGCGCCTTAACTCACAAAGCAGAGGACACGCGTGGACCGTTAGTTGGAAGGTCCACCGACCTCGCACCCCCACCCTGGTGTCTTGAAGGTCGACCAGAATAGGCGCGAGCGGACAGCAAATACCAGCTACGATATGAAATACGTGATGATGGACATATATCACTGCACCAATCGTGAACGTTTATAGGGGTTCACAGTTGTTAATTCAAGGGTTTTGTTACATGTGCCGAGGGGAAGCTACTTTTTCCGAGGAGAAGAGAAGACGCCATATTCTTCGTCACTTGCTGCCGAGGCGAGTGCAGTGTAGACGTGTCAGCCGACACGCTCTTAGCCGTCGATCAGTGACTGTGTCTGATCATATTTTCTGGCTCTGGAGGGCTGGAAGCTGAGCGATACACCTGCCATAGACTGGGAGATGTTATGCTAATGTGGACGTTTCCACAAACCCGGCATTCGTTGCTGCAGTGGCACTGAGCTTGTCACACTACACCAAGAAGATGCGATTATGGTAATGTACCGACGCATAGGGTCACAGTTCATTGGGTTTTAACGAGGCTTGCGAACCCTTAAGCGCTCCTGAGATACGACTCTGCTCTCATCCTAAATTCACTGAGCTAACCAAACTTTCCATGTTTTAACTTCAAATTTCAAGCATCTTGCTGATTTTGTGTAAAATTCAAGACGATGCTTTTAACATTTAACGGCGACCCTGGGATACTCTTTTTGTGGTAAATGTTAACTTCAATTGCCACGTTGATAATATGTTGACTTTGCTAATTATTGAAATATTTAATTCAGTTTTATGTTTGCTTTTCATCGGTGGATTGTAAACGTCGGGTATTGCTTGTTTTTGTTGTCTTTGGAATATGTTTAACGTAACGTTAACTATTACCCGGCCTTGTATAAGCCAGAAAACTAAATAAATTGAGTATAATTTCTTGTGTAAAATATTCATGGTTCTAGTTCACCTTTTTAGCAACCATTTAATTAAAATCATATTCATAATAATTAAAGTATAAAGGAAGGAAAGGTAGGTGTTGGAGATAATAATCACCGCGTCCCCCCCTTCTTATACAACAGTTAGTTTTCAACTTCCTTCCGAAGCATCACATTTCAAATGATTCAATTTTCCATCATTATGTTATTCCTGAGGTCCATGCTTAGTTACCATGAAATGCTATGTTCCATACATAGGGTTTTAAAAAGTTCTTTGTGAGGCCTTGATTAGTATTTGTAACTAACCAATTTTTTTTTTTTTCAAGAAGGTTCTTTTAGCTAGTGGTATTCTCCTTTTAACACATTCCTGCTTCAGCCATCAGCTGCTCCTTTTGTTTTATTTAATCTACTATTAATGCTACCATTTCACTTTTGTCTTGGTTTGGTTTATGTTTAGTCCAAAGTCTTCCGCCAGTATTTTTTTTATGCCATTCAGTAACTTCTCAATATCCTCAACCTTTTTTGCTAATGTCACTAGGAAATCGTAGCATCTATATGAAGATTAAATAGAGAGATCAATTTAAATGTGAATATCACAATTTTATTTTATTAGAACATTTCTGTTCATATTTCGATATGCGTAAGTAGAATACCCAAACTTTGAAAGGCTATATTTCTGGCTCCAAACTACTTAGAGCACCTTTCTACAAATCCTGGTGAAGCAGACGTTCTGAAGTTTCATGTGTTTGGCGAGAGATTAGCTGTTCGCGGATACTTGAAAGAAAAATTGCTCCATCGATCGATTGGCCGCTGAACAGAACACGTCTAGGCTCTTCATCACTGGCCTTCACCAAGCCCTGGTCTAATCCCATGTGTTTTATTTAAATGGGGGTACATAAAACAAGAATTTTTTCCACTATTGAAGGCTAACATAGATGATACTGAAATATCTGCTGTCATCCAAAAAGGAACAGTGGATATGTTGTGAGAGACGAGCTTGAATGCCGATTAGATTTCGTTCGGGTTTCTCTTTGCAGTCACATCGAAATTAATGGTATTTATTATAACTTAGCAATATTATTTTTAAGAGGTTTGTCAACCAAGGTTATAACTTTTCACGTATCGTAAACATAGCCTCCCAAAGTATGGAAACATTTGTAACTGCCCCATGATGTAACTACGATCTCTCATCTGCAATATATCATTTTAATTAATTAGTTGTAGGGAGTTCATTCAGCCACAATGTCAGAATATACGAAATACGTTAAAGTAGTTGTTACTTTTATAGAAGAATATTTTTTGAAGGTACAATTCGAACACCAATACAGCGAATATGATAATGCATTTTCATTTGTTATTAACTGTTTATAACGTCCAACGTAATATTCAAAATATTAAATGATCTGTATTAATTATCATAATCATTAAATTACTATTAACGATAAAACTAATACGATTTAAATTATTTGAAGTAATTTGCCTCCTCCCATTGTTCATGTTTTGGAACACCCGATTTGCCTCACACATTTCTGGTTCTAGAAGATTCGGTGATGAATAACTTTCCGTGCTTGTTACTTGAGAAGTCAGTCAGCATTCTAGTCGTTCTACAATTTGACGTTACCCAAGGTAATTTAAGATGCTTTCGCCGTTTCTGAATTAAAGCTAAATTTACTGTCGAGTTTCATTTATGAAGCTATTCACTTCCACTAATTAAGATATTTTATTTATTTATCCTGCTTGCCTCCATTATTTGGCTTTTATCGATGGAATATTATTGATAGATCAATTCTGAAGTAACTTAAAAACACGTTCAGTGTTCTGGAAAACTGGATTGCTAACTGTGCGAGATACAATACAATATTGTAATGGACCGTTTTAATAATTATAGTATATTTGGGGAGATGTGAAAATATTTATAATGATAATGTATGAGCGGCGGCACTCACTGGCCGTAAGCGCCTGGCGTGGGATGTCGCAAGACAGCTCAGCAATAAATCCAGGTCGGCGAGCAATAGTTATGGAAACTGGGCTCGTGTAGAAGCTTCGAGATACGCTAGCTGTCAGTTGATTGCCCTTAGAACTGGGACAGAGTACGCAACTGACGAAATATAAGCGCGAGCTCACCGAGGCTCGAGAGAAGTCGGGGGAAGTCGGTCAAGCCAAGTTCGAGTGACTAAGCAGCCACTATGCTGCGTTAAACATCGAGTTGGGAACGAAGGCCAGCTCTGCCCGCTAGTCAGCTGATCTGCCATACCAATGTAAGTCCATCAGTCTGTTATATTACTAAGTGCTTGGAGTCCTGCTCGTGGCCAATGGACGAATGTAACAGCCCGCAGAGAAAGAATAAATCTATGTACGCACTTAGTGTCTTTCATTAGTGCAAGTCAGTAAGATCCAGGTTCAGGTACATAGCCTAAGTAAGATAGCCCAAGCCGAGACGGAAGTACCAAGAACGGGAGCCGCAGCAGACTCGCCCCAAGTAAGTAATACTGGCTAACGCCCATCCTGACAAACACAGACAACGTATCCATCTGACATCACCGCTACAACTTGGTGATCAGAGTGGAGATGATAGAATCCAGCTGACATCACTTTTACAATTGGTGCCAGAAAAAATTGGAGCCAGGAAGAGATGAAAACGGGTAAAAAGACACCGCAACCGGGTGTCAGAAAAATTTAGAGCCAGGAAATGAAGAAGACGGAAAATTAAGTAACTTAAAACTGCTTGGTGGCGAAGGTAATTTCTTTGGCTACAGAAGATCACTGAAATTGTATACAGTAAACTATGAAGACAAGAACTTAATTTTTATTGGGCATTTAAAATGATGGCATTGGTTAAAGAAAGTAAAACGGCTGTGCTAGCGGGTCGGGTGAAGAAGGAGGTTGGCGCAAATACGTTACGCAGTAGTCAGCTGTTCCAGAAAATGGGAGCGGTGACGCAGCTGAGGAGCGGAGCCTTGCTGACGCGAGACGACGGGAGGGTCACCGGCCAGCAGTTCGAGCGCGGCGCGGCGGACCTGTGGCGGCCGTCGACGACGAGTGATGGCAGCTTTGGACGACGGTGGTGATAGACTCGGTGAGTGGAAGCTAACCCAGTATGTCTCAGAGTAGTATGGACAGGAAGCTGTGTAAAATTTATACCAAAAATTTGCAGCTAGTTAGTACACTTTTGTCCCGTGGCATCACTTTTTCGGGAAATCATGGGGAAAACATTCGGGATTTTCTTGTTCGATTAACGTTTTTTTATTAAATTAAGAATCCTTGAAAGTCGGTTATTTGGATTTGCGGGTACATCTGCTAAAATAGTATAAAATGGGGTTGAAATGTAATATGAAATTCTATGTTATGTTAAAAGATGTTTAGCATGCGACTAGTGTTGCACAAAACCTTGAAGCTTATGGGCTGTGAATAACCTTCAATTAAATTTATTAACTGACGAATAGAAGTATACAATGTGTAAAATCTCAGTTGCTTACGTTGGCAACCCTGACAAGCGCACTGTAAAGTTGAAACGGGAAATAGATGCGTACTTTATGGATGATAAATTCGAAAGGGAAATGGAATGGTTTAATGGGAATTGTATTATAAGTGATGTAGAATAAGAGAGAAATTTAAGTGCTGCTAAGAATCAAAATTCGCGTACCAGATAAAATCGGATGTGAGAAACAGTATTTAAAATAAAAATTAAATTAAATATTTCATGCAAAATTCTGTATTGATGTGTAGTAATGTTATTGTGGTAAATAATGTAAGAGATGTCTACCAGTCCCTCGGGTGCAATAAAAAGACGCGCGGAGTAATTTAATTGTTTCACGGACTCTCTATGAAAGTTTAGGCATACTTGTGCATAGTTTTGATTTAAGTAGAAGATTGGTGGTAGGACTAAAATTGGAGATTTTATATAGTAAGTAATGATTGCAATTAAATGTAAAAGAAACTTGAAGTAGTAATGTGTGTGAAATTCATTGTAGTGGCATAATATCCTATGTAAAGCGTTGTGGCGAAATATTGTATAAACGTGGCAGAATTTCGAAGAAGGTGGCAATGATTATCGAAGGGCAGACGGTAGCGTAAATTTTCGATGGATTGAGTATCCGTACTTGGAGTATTCAACGGTTGCTTAGTGCAAATCACGCGAGTGTATCCTTTGCGATCGTTTTAAGGGCCATACGAGGATTCAGGTGATTGTTTTGGAAATGCGCACCTAAAATAGTTACCGCAATACGGATCCAAACCGCCTAACAAATACGCCAGTATGAGGAGTCGGGAATGTGTGTTCTGCTATACGACCCGGCCAAGGTCAAGCTCGTTCACAGAGGAATAGAATGTAGGGATCGGAGTTGCATGATTGTCTAATAGCCCTAGGAAGTTCTTAAGAAAGATAAAAATAATGCAGTAATGATACGGAGACATGTTCTTCATCGTTCAGGCGATGTGAGGCAGTAGTCTTCTATTGGTAGTGAATTCGCGAATATTGAGAAGTAAATGTAGCAAGTGAATAAATATGGCCATAAAAGTGTTGAAGTAAGACATGCATGCGAATTAAGTGATTAAATGTGTAATTGTGGAAATAATGACAATGTGATACCGGTAAGGCTCAGCAGGGAATGTGTGGTAACCCGTAAGGCTGTAAGGGAATGATTTGTGATACCCGTAAGGCTGTAAGGGAATGCAGCAGGGAGTAAAAAGATTTTAAACTTATGTTGGTGTGATCAGAAATATGATACCCAGGGGTGGATAGGAGCGATCAAAGTAACTCACCTTTTGGGATTATTTTTGTGGGAATTAATGTGGTGTTAATATTGTAATGAGCACCAGGGAAGAAATAAAGTTTAGAACCAGCCACAAGAGTTATAAACAGTAAAGCCACGAGGAGTATAATGAAGTGTAAAAGTTAAGTCTAACGAATGCTAAGCCACAGTAACATGGAATTAACTACTAAGTCACTAAAGGATAATATTCTAAGTCCGAGCAAGCTAAATTACTAAGAAAAGTATAACATTTGGTACGATGAACGTAGAAGTAATGTAAAATGTTTTGCATCTCTGCCATACCATTTTGTTTGTCTTTCTTTCTCTGTTAAACGTAATTTCTTCTGTAATTACATCCTTTTGCGTAAGTCTGCATTGTATTAAATCCTTGTTAATTGGAAAATAGATTTTTCATTGATTTCTTTGGCATGTGGAAAATTAGGCATACGATGTCATGTGAAGACGTGTTTTTCATACTTTACGCTGCAGGTATGAGGAGTATTGTTGGTTAATAGGACGGTCAAAAAGAGAATACGGCTGTGCCTATGAAGCGACGGGTCCTGAGTGCAGGTTGTCTCAAGGAACGTAAAATAAACCCGGGGTAGTATTAAAGTAATAGGGCAGGTGGAGTGATAAATGATCTCTTTAAATGACATAGTAGGTCAATTTGAATTTTGGATGACCAAACCAGCATTCTAGGTCTCTGTTACTTGTTCACAATCCTAAACACATGTTTATTTCTAGGAAAATTATCCTCGAGTTAATTTCACTCAGTATGGTTCTAATGTCAGTGTATCACTATTTGGGTAGTAGTTGGTAACTCATTCACCTATGATGATAGCAAATTATGGGATAATCTGTAATTAATCCTTTAAGTATGAAATATGGATAAGGATCTTTAAAAGGAGAATCGATAAAACAGTTCAAATGGGAGTTCCTTAACAAAAGCAAATAAGATAACGCTTTTAATCTCGCGCGAAGGGCAAATCCAATTACAATGTAATCACATGTTATTTGAGGGAAACAAGCAAATGAGTAAAAGGGAAAGGGACACATCACTGCAACAGAATCATTCAGATAACTTAAGAAATAAAGAGTAGTTACCTGGGAAATAAGCTGAAAATAATGATTGTTTTAACCCTGCAAAGGTGCTGCCAAGGAGGAAGTGGAATAGTAATTGCAAAGTAAGAATTTTAATGTCAATAAGTAAAGCAATTTAAAGTTAGACCAGAATTGTGAATTAAAATTTTAATGAAACCTTGTAAACTGGGTTGGTTTCGACTCAACGAATCTGTATTGAATTCTAGTCAAGAGAATCATTTTTTTTTGAGTGAACCTAAGTGCAAGTTAAAAAACTGTGTCAAGTGCTGTGTATACAATAGCAAGTTGTGTGTTTATTGTTGTCCGACACAGCTGTTGTGTCATGTAAACACCGATGTGCAGAATTTCGCTGTGGTGTAATTTTCCGTAGGTCGAGCGGCGAAGTGTGTTGCTGACCACGCGGCGTGACGTATGTCGACACGGCGAGGGGCTGCGCTGCGCTGACAATGCTTGCGTAGCAGTGACCAGCACATCGTTGTAATCTCTAAGTATCAAAACATTATTTACAGACCTTTTAGATGTAAGACTTTGGTGTAAAAAAAATAAAAAAAAAAAATTTAGGTAGTAAGAACTTTATCTATTAGGGAATTTGTAGTATCGTATAGTAACAGTTGGTGTGTAACCTTTAGTAGATAATTTCTCCAAGGGTGTTACTAGAAGAATAATGTTGCGTTTTAAGGGTTTGATAGTAATACTAATTCTTTCGCTGGGCAGGGTCCCAATACAATGTTATCAAGTCACACCCCTTAAGAGTGGTATAATGTTTGTCAAGCAAGATAATGTTATTAATTCGCCATTAGTTTGGTCCATTGTGGCTCAGATAAATTTCAGAGAATTATGGGAGTACAGTCGGCAGCTAGATACTAGATTTAACCTATTGATGCATCGTTTCTAAACCTTACCTAAGCCTTGTAAATCAAAATTGGATCTTTTCTATGCCCAAACCTTACGAAAATTATTGTCACTTGTTGGAATGAAGATGTCAATCAAACCGTTAATCGAGTGAAACTCATGAATTCAGGAATCATTCAGCAGTCATCTCACTGTCAATTTGTAGGAGAAAATTTCTTCATACCAGTGTTGCATAAAACTCTTATTCATAACAATCAGTCATATACAGAATACGTGTTACCTACTTTCAGTAAAGAAACATACCCTAGTCCGAAATTAGTGGAATTAAATCACACAAATCCCGCAACCTTGAGCACAGAATTATCAAAACACTTGCAACAAGCAAGGGATTCAATTAAATATAATCAATTAATAGTAGCCATAGAAACTCAAGTTTAATTACAATCAAGGCACAAAACCATGGTAACCACTGTGATTTTAACAACTATTGTATCATTATCTATTGTAATAATTTGGATACTGTTAATTTACAAATGGGATAGTATAAAAATTAACAAGATTTGATATTGAGAGACCCATACCAACCGCAGAATAAATTGTAATGACGTTAACATCTTCTGGCAAGAATAGTGCTAAGGACACTGAAAACTGCACAACTAAATCGGAACTGTAATTTTGTCATTGATGTTCTATTGTTTTTGTCAAATGATTATTTTTCTCTTTTATTGCCTTGTCTTTTATACTTATGATTCTTAACGAGAATTGATTTTGTTGTTATACAGGATTGGACGCCACACCATAAAGCATTTGCGATTATAAAAGAATGTTGCTATAACTTTGTAAGCCCGAAGCAAGAATCCAAGCACGAATCATGTACAGTACTAGGACTAGTTAGTGAGTAACCTCAACAATGGAGGAGAGTAGTAAGCTTTGGGGACAAAGCTGGTCTTCGATTAAGGAGGGAGAGATTGTAATGGACCGTTTTAATAATTATAGTATATTTGGGGAGATATGAAAATATTTATAATGATAATGTATGAGCGGCGGCACTCACTGGCCGTAAGCGCCTGGCGTGGGATGTCGCAAGACAGCTCAGCAATAAATCCAGGTCGGCGAGCAATAGTTATGGAAACTGGGCTCGTGTAGAAGCTTCGAGATACGCTAGCTGTCAGTTGATTGCCCTTAGAACTGGGACAGAGTACGCAACTGACGAAATATAAGCGCGAGCTCACCGAGGCTCGAGAGAAGTCGGGGGAAGTCGGTCAAGCCAAGTTCGAGTGACTAAGCAGCCACTATGCTGCGTTAAACATCGAGTTGGGAACGAAGGCCAGCTCTGCCCGCTAGTCAGCTGATCTGCCATAACCAATGTAAGTCCATCAGTCTGTTATATTACTAAGTGCTTGGAGTCCTGCTCGTGGCCAATGGACGAATGTAACAGCCCGCAGTGAAAGAATAAATCTATGTACGCACTTAGTGTCTTTCATTAGTGCAAGTCAGTAAGATCCAGGTTCAGGTACATAGCCTAAGTAAGATAGCCCAAGCCGAGACGGAAGTACCAAGAACGGGAGCCGCAGCAGACTCGCCCCAAGTAAGTAATACTGGCTAACGCTCACAGTGACCACATACGACTTAACCATCCTGACGAATAAGTAACGGACCGGCATAACAGAATAAAAAGAGTCATTTACAATATGTAGGACCTACGCTTTTGAAGGTATCGATTCACTGTGAGTCCCTTTGTACTAGCAACATTATTATGGACGAATTCTTGCCGAATCTTGCGTTCTGAGCCCAACGGGATTATTCCAGCTGGAAAATGTATTCCAACCGTTTTCATTAACCGCACGTTAATACGGTTACTGAATACTCAAGTGATAATAATTGGTAAAGTAGCAATATAACATTATTCATATCACACAGCTACCACAAGTAAGCTAGTAACAGGTTTCTCCGAGAGCTTAAAAATTTATTTTGCCAAATGTAAGCTCTAAAGATAGGTTGACAACCAATCGTATTGACAAAACCCAAATAAACACGATGATTTTACAGTTTTTGTCTTTCTAACGATGACATTCCTATTTAATAAAATTTTCTTCTTATTCTTGCATGATATAACTTTTTTTTTTCCTATCATCAGTCACTCGATTGGTTTGATTCAGTTCATTTAAACCAGTGGTACCCAAATTTACTAAGCCATTGGACACTTTTTATAACAAAAACCTGACAATGAACCCTCAGGTGAAATAACAATGTAATGTTTAATGTTTTGATTGATGACATAAAAACAAAATATAAGTAAAACATTTGATATTTAAGGTAGTACACACTTTGGTTTTAGAATACATAAATGGCATTGGTAAGCCTCCATGAGCACTAATTTCCTCTCATTTTCATTTTTTGTAACGATACTCATCACTGAACGAAATCCCTATTCTGCTACACAGGAAGACGGAAAAAACACAATGAACAGCTTCTGTACATAACGTAGGATATAAAATTGGTATAAGCTTTAGTACCCAGATTTTTGGTATTCTTGTTCAGATGTTGGCATCAGCTCCTCAGCACTAATTTCCTCTCATTTTTATTTTTTGTAACGATACTCATCACTGAACGAAATCCCTATTCTGCTACACAGGAAGACGGAAAAAACACAATGAACAGCTTCTGTACATAACGTAGGATATAAAATTGGTATAAGCTTTAGTACCCAGATTTTTGGTATTCTTGTTCAGATGTTGGCATCAGCTCCTCAGCACTAATTTCCTCTCATTTTTATTTTTTGTAACGATACTCATCACTGAACGAAATCCCTGTTCTGCTACACAGGAAGACGGAAAAAAAACACAATGAAAAACTTCTGTACATAATGTAGGATATAAAATTGGTATAAGCTTTATTACATAGATTTTTGGTATTCTTGTTCAGATGTTGGCATCAGCTCCTCAGTTGTTCATAATACCATTAGTTGCTCCTTTATTAATATGGATTTATCGCAGTTTGTGGTTATATTTGCGAAAGGGTCCAACACCAATCGGGCATAACCAAGCAAAGAATATCGTAAAATCAATTAGAAAATGGTTTTATAAATTATAACAACAACATTAGGGTATCACAAAATATCTCCGTCTACCGATATAAATTTACTTTGGTGGGAGGTATTTTTTAAAAGATTTATTTTATTATCAAGCCATTTTTATAAAATACTAGCCTCGTACCCGCGACTTCATACGCGTGGATTAAGAATTTTTTTGCCAGAATTAAATATAGTAAGTTGTTGATAACGAAGGATTAGTCCCAAACAATATCGAGTTGGCATAATATGACAGGAAAGCTATCACTATATCATTCTACCGTCGAACCTGCCTCTTGAAGAGAATTAATTTCCAACATATTTCTGTCACTATTCAATAAGATCTCAAAATTTCGTGACTACAACTGTTAATCATACTAGAAAAAATATCCTGTGCCCTTCATACGCATTTCCTTATAAAATTACATCACAACGATATAGCCATTTAGTCGTCAAAACGTAACAAAAAGACAGAGACTTACTTCCGTATTTATAATAATATTACTGTGGTTCACACTCACACACTGACTGTGAACAACATCTGAGGGATCATTATAACGTAAAAAAGTATACACCTACAACATTGCAAGAATACCTACGATTTGCCTCGCATTGCACCCCTAACTTTCTAATATCTACGGTTTAACATTCAATCCGAATAACCTACGGCCCAGGCCTGACTCTTACGATGAAAAACAATTTTTAAAAATCTTATCCCCGACGTAGATTTGAACCGGAGACCACGACGTTTGTAAGCCAGCGCTTTAGCCACTCAGCTGCCAGGCCACTACGTGGAAACTCGGTACGGAGTCGTCCACATCCAACGTGTCAGTCTACCGCCGTATTTCGAAGTTATGAGACGAATATGTTATTTATACAGATCATTTTTCAACCAAATGTAGACAGTATTTTTCTCCTTGTTTCAAAGGATAAGTGTGCAAAGTTTCATCGAGAACGGATAAAAACTGTGGATTTGTATGAAGAACAAACAAACCAACAAACCAACAAACAAACATATATATAAAGATTAAACCAAAGTATTCTCAATAAACATGCGTAAATCACATACGATCTTGGCTCTCTTATAAAACTGAGATCATGTAAGAAATAAGTGCTCATTATACGTCAGTGATGTTTGTCTGACTGCTCGGAGATAACCGGAAACCACCAATTACTGGCTCGACCAACACCTCCGGAGAAAACTGCTCCATTCGAATCACTACAACCTTTCTGTGACTATGACTTAAGACAAATATAAACGCAGTCCAACATTAACAGCGGGTTTGTTGTCAAACCTCGACAAAACCATCGCTGGAGCAGCAGACACACATTACTTACCGGAAAACCAAACAAAACTAATAGAATCCACCCAGTTTTTTTTCCCTTACGGCTTTACGCCTCGTCGATGGCTAAGGTCATTAGAGACAGGATGGGACTGGGGACATGGAATGGGAAAGAATTCGGTCATGGCCTTTTGAAGGAAGTATCCCAGCATTTGCCTAGAGTGATTTGGGGAAACCATGGAAAACCCAAATCTGGATGCCCTGACGGGGATTCGAACCAACGTCCTCCAGAATTCGAGGCCATAACGTTAACCGTTCACCCACCACGCTCGGTGTCCACCCAGTGTGCCAGCAAACGATGATGTGATGTAACCAGCCATCTGCATCGCATAAGCCCGAACTAGCCCTGAGGAAGGCCTCAACTTACGAGCTGAAACGTTGGCTGTAGCAACAACATTAACGTACCTCTAAATCGACAAAGTGAGAGGAAATTTCCTTACACATTCATTTACATGTTATGGGAATATTTATTTTTAATTATTTTACATTTAGTAAACTATTGTTCTAGACTTTCCTGGATACATCACTCTACTTCCTCAGTCTCTTACTTTTAATTTAATATTCTCTGGTCCAGAATAGCAACTTAGAACTTGCGTTTAGACATTAGTGCTGTTAATGTATATGAGTGAAACATCAATAACTGATGAAAGTCGTATACAACTGTGTCTACTATGTTCAGTTCAGTATTTTAAAGAATATTTCACATCTCATTCGTTGGAGCGACTATCAAGTAACACACACACACACACACTACTGTTTGTTTGTGTATGTTGAAGATAGAAATAAATTTGTATTCAATTACCGAACTGAATTATCAACATGAAGGAAATGTCGAAAGTTAATGCTCAAAACTATAACTCAAATCTTTTAAAAATGTTAGCATGTACTATTTCCTAGACTATACAGACACTTCTTATGACATCCAGAAATTAAAAAAAAAAGCCGAAAGAGACTTGATGCTTCTACTACAGTAATTACTTATTACTACCGCAGTAATTTTTGTTAAGTTCGCTGTAACCGAATACATGTGATGAACATTTAACACACATACAGTTGTTTATATTCTAGCTACATTACAATCTGCAAGTTGGTATATTAATTATCAGGTTAATTAGTATTTGCAAACTGACTTATCAGTCTCCTCGTCAGACCAGAAGAACGAAATAAGTCAGATGATTTGGGCGTACGGGAAAAATCCTTTTTGCTAAAAAAAAAAAGAACAAAAATAAAATAATATCTGTTGTGATTGATACCCGCATGTATGAAAAGGACAACAAATCTATCACAGGCGGTAATGAGCATTTAACACCACTGCGGAACTGCAAGGGCACAATGAATGGTGGCAGCGAATAAATCTCCGGCTCGCATGAAACCGAATATCCAGCTGAAATTCCAGTGGACAAAAAACCAGCAGATTCGTTGCAGCCATGGCTGAAAAACAAGACGCAGGTATATAACACGTCAGTACGTGACTAAGAAATGAATATGATTCGGCAGGAAGTGTTCTCTCGTTTTAGGGGACTCAGTCGTAGAACAGTGTTCACGGACAACAATAACACCGAGATGAAAAATTTGCCCTGCAACTGTACTGGAGTGTGTAACATGTAAATTTTACCCGCATTTTGAATTTTTGAGAATTCAGTATCTTACTCGAACTAATCCTTATAACTTTCAGCATTTCATCAGCAGCCCCATTGACCCGCTGGATGCTGCAACAAATAGACATGTTCATGTGCTCCAAATCAGCAGATAACGAAAAACATTATTTGCATAAACTCTGATTTTCCATATCTATTATTGATTTTCGTATGATTGTTTTGTGCATGAAGTTTCTAATGTATCTATCTTTGATATCCTTTTTTTTAGTTTTTTGGCATCAAAGTCATACTTTAATGTTTATTTAACTTAATCTAGAAATTCATACCATTTGGTAGTTAGTATTTGGGGTTAGTTTGTAATTTGCCCCTAAAGTATGTTTTTGTGTGCCTTATTTTGTGTTTATTTTTTTAAATAATTTTTTCTTTTTAATATGAGAAACTATAAAAGAAAAACGAAGAAGGGTTCGAAAACAAGCGATCTTGTACAGATATATCAAAAAGAATAAAACAATGACTGTCCTAAAGTTGGCTGTACAAAACCTAGATTGGTCTTCACGCAAGAAGCAGAAGATAAAATGGTTCTTATTTACTAAAATGCTCCGATATTTATAATTATTGCCTATCGAAGTCAGAAAACTATCTTGCAATACACTGTAAAGCTTGCATTGTTGATACTCTTAAGAAGTAAATACTAAGTTAAGTTTTTAGTAAATGAATAACCAATTAACGTTTCTGTTGATCAGTAGGAGAACCGTAGTTTAAATGATCCTCGACTCCTTCAATTCATTTACAGATGCTTTTGTATATTACATTTAGTTTAAGAGTTAAGTTAGTATGTTTTGATAAGTGAAATACTAGTCTGAATCTAGCTGACGTTTAAAAAGTTTTAAAAAGCGATCTAGTAAGGACTCCATGTTTTAGAAGGATGTAACCAGTACATTATTTCAATTATTTGTGAACAGTACTGATTGATACTTATTTGAATTTTAAATAACTTGTGAATAATCTAGCCTTTCCTTCATGAAATAACAAAAGCAACGTTTTTTTTACACTGTACATTAACCATTTACGAGTTAAGACGATATTTGGGATAGTTCTAGGCCTTTATGTGTTGTTTATAAATCTAAATTTTCTTTTTGACGATAACCAAATGTATTGTTATTTCAAGTTTTGTAGGTTCCTTCTACAAATTCCAACCATATCCTAAGCCAAGCACTGTTTACATATCTTTTTATATACACGGTTAAGACCATTTTTAATATTTGTTACTTAACAACGACAATGTCACATTACTTCAAATCAAGGAATTATACCTCAAGTCCATCCAATATGCGCATATTGATTTTAAAAAAATAATATTCGTGTCGTATGAATTTATAGGAAAAAATGTGAGCAACTAATATAATTTATGAGTGGGATGAAATACTTCGTCCACCAATCAATTTGGGTCACAATCACAGGAGAAATAAGATTAGAGAAATTACGTGCCGTACTGTTGCTTATATTACAGTAATTCTTTCTTCCCTCGTGTTGTTCGGAAGTGGAATGCACAGAGTTAGTTTTGGACAGAGCACCCTCAGCCCCCCACAATTATGTGAACCACAGTGTGTATATGCAGATATTGATATTTGATGGTACCGTATTTCGTTTCAATAATCTGTAACTCATTGGGAAAGAAAATAAAAAAGCTTCGCTACTGTTTCAGTCAATTTTGTCAGAGACCGCAGGGTGCTGATCAAAAGTGAAACTTTTGGCAACTTGCTGGAAAGCCGGAATTAAACGAGAAGCTGCTCTGAACAGGTTCTCTGCCTCGCTGGCACTCATTACTGGGGTTAAACCACTCCAGGATGCGGTCCCCTCTGTTAATTACAAGTCTGGAGGTAGTGTTATGCGGACGGCGGGTCAGCAGGGGCTTCGCCTACCACACGACCGCTGTGTGCGGTACACAATACACTCTAGCGACGCTCCCTTCCCTTCCTCAAGCACACAGAAAATACCTCAGCAAGGAAACTTTCGATTTGAGAACTACGTTAAATTTATGGCTATTATGAATATCATGATTTATTTTAAAAATTTTTAAACCTTCTTAGAGATTTTTTTAATACTTAAAAACGTGTGACTACTTATGTGAATAATACAGACGTGCGTATACAGAATAAAATATAATCCTACTAATGCGTCTGTTGTAGTGATCGTAGAGTCGTTACACGGAAAACTAATATCTATATATTTAAAGATGAATGTATGTCTGTATCTATGTTTGTTTGTTTGTTGGTTGGTTGGTTTCTTTGATCTTCATACATATTCACAGTTTTTATCCGATCTCGATGAATCTTTGCACACTTATCCTTTGAAACAACGAGAAAAATACTGTCTACATTTGGTTGAAAAATTATCTGTGTAAATAATTCATGTTGTCTTATAATTTCGAAAAATTACTGAACGGCGATAGACAGACGCATTGGATATGGAGGTCCCTGTACTATTTTCCGTGTAGCGGTTAGGTAGTTCAGTGGTAAAACGCTTGCTTACTAATGTTTGGGTCGTGGTCTCCGGTTCAAATGGTTCGATGGTAGAATGATATAGTGATGGCTTTCCGGTCATATTATGCCAATTCGGTGTTGTTTGGGACCAATCCTTCACTACCAAAAACTTTCGATATTTAATTCTAGGAAATAAATTCTTAATCCACGCGTACGAACTGCGCGGGTGTCAGCTAGTAATTGAAAAATAGAAAAAAGATGTTGAGTTGGTGACGCTGGTGCAGAGTGATTGATACCTCTTTGTCGCTGTAAGAATTCTGAAAAATAATTCATAACTTTTTTGTGTAATGTTTCTGCTTTGTTGAAATGTATTACGAACTTTCTTCAGAGTCATCATAAATTATAGAAAATCCATATATTAATCAAATATACCTGAATTTAATGTCACCGGTCATAGTTCTATTATTTTTTTAAAATAAAAATACTATTTTACCTACGAAATTACTTAAGTTGTAAAACATTCGTCACATGGTTTCGATGGTACAAAAGTTTGTGGTGAATTTACTCAACATAAGCTTTAACTGAATGAATATATGTATGGAGGGAATCGGGTACTGTGGACGGTTTGCTTCTCTTTATTAATAGAAAGTTTTCTTATGTCGCATCTGATAGTAAGATGTCTGTAATTCATACGGTATACTTCCCAAGAGATAAGTTTGTTCGTAATTTCTTGATCGTTTCGATAAGCATCGTATGTTGCGAGAGAAACACGCATGTACTGTCCCTACTTTTTTGAAAAGAAAGAACAAAAGAAAATTCCATAAATTACCACTTGGAAATACAGTCTATCAATGCATGTTTCAGTGTCATTTGCAATGCTTTAAGTAATATTTTTTTTTATGACGCAAACCTGACAGGTATCTCAATTACGTTTTATGACTTGTTTGATTCAAAAGCTATCTGTGAAATTCTACAGATAGAAAAATAATCTGAACGTGTCTTGATCTGAGATAGTACGGCTGACATTCTTTGAACAAATGAATAGTAAATTAATTAGTTTCCGTAGGACTAGCCGAGTCACCAGGGAACTATAAATTAATGAAAAAAGCCAAGAAATACTTTTTCTTTAATTAAATCAACTGATAATAGTCGAAACTGTGAGGTTAACGAATCAGTGAATTCATTCTACCAAACGTGCAATTTCACTGACAATTATGGCTCTTTTAATTTTCATGTAACGAGATAAAAAATTCTTCGGAAATAATTTTACAACTCTCTCTGTAGCTGATATGGCAAAATACGTATCTGGTATATAGTATTATAATTCAATCAGATTTTTAATCATTCAATACAGTTACTCTTCACTGTACTCAGTTATAATGTGGATGGTTTGGTATTAAAATATCTTTTAAAACTAACCGAAACAATTGCGATCATCTTCTATTCACTACTGTTAATGTGAACTTCGTTGCAGTTATATAGGTTTTACTTGTAAGTACCATTTTGCAAGCTATACTAACAACTGTGTTAAGACATTCAGTTGCTGACAGAATTCTGATATAATATCAAGTGAATACGGATTAATGCATGGTAAAAACCTTTCACACGAAGCCGTTCGCTATCAGTGACTAAAGTAACGAGAACTACCCAACAGTGTATTAGATCCGATAAAGCAAGTCAAGTGAATTAATAAAATAAGTACACAATGTCAAAATTATGGACGTTTTTTTCGAAATACAAGTTCAAATGCTTTAATGTTATGAATAAAATATTTTGTGGTAACAATAACAACGATAGAAAAATATACAATTAATTTGATGTACAACTTAACTACTGAAGTAACGGTAACATGCTCTGTGAAAAAGTGCTATTCTTTTCTGTTTTACGTATCCATAGTAGTGAAAGGACTATTTCATCAAATATATATTCGAAATCAATTCAGCATAAAAAAAATGTTTCTAGTAAGCTCAGAATAAGGACTTCTATTCCTGTGTAAAATTACATGATAATCTGATTCTGTTTGATAACCAGCAGTTCAATCAAATTTACTTGTCACTAGAGCTACTAAGAATGCCATAACCTGATGGTATAATATAACTTGATTCAGTTAAAAATGGAATTTAATGCTTAATAACATTTATTCATTTATTAAATAACATCACAAAAATGGGCCTAGTAGCTACACTGTTTACTTGTGACTGCAGTAAATAGACGCTGCAGTAAAAGCAATATATTTTTAAAAAAAAAGTACATGGGAATGTATCGATAACAGGAATCATTCCGAAAACGAAATTTTGTTAGTTGGGAATATTAATTTACTTAAAAGTTTTTTAATATTTTCCTGATCTTTGTTTTTTATAATGACGCTAAGCGTGAAAGGTAGAACACATTAAATTAATTAATGTAACAGAACAAAGTTACTAAAATATGCTGAAATTAAATATAGCAAAATATGAAAATACTAGGAAGCTCTTTGAGAAAAAATTCAAAGTAACTGAATACTTTTAAACATAAAGTGCATTCAAATCAAGATGTTAGACTGGATATTACAATATCACTTGCGGATGCGCCAGATCGTTACTGAGAGTGTACCCGGGAAATGAAATGCATTATTTTTAATTGATTTTCAGCGGTCGATACTAAGCAGATCGGTTTAATATCTGATCTTCTAATCCGCAGCAAAATTAGCAAGAAAGTTTGGAATTCGTTATTTGCCCTAAATGTTTTCGACAAATCAGTCAAGGAAAAAGGTAGATAAATAGTTCTGCAAAATAAAAATAATAACTTCTAAATTATCGTTATTATAACTCGATAACATCCATCATGAGATAAAACGTAACAGATAAGAAGGCATTAACCCCCTTTTCCACCTTATCTTCTATTTGATCTAATTACTAATAGATTCGCCATTGTAGCAACTCAATTGCGAGTAAATTATGTAGAACTACCTGAAACATACATAGCGCTCTATTGGCTCCACTGCAGATAATCTAATTTCACAAGTCAATACTCCATTACTACGAAACCACTACCATCGCCACACTTAAAATAACGTATATTTGTTGCATTCTAATGAATTTAGGATTCATATTATTTATCAGATCATTAACATTAATTTTGCAATGTATTTGTTGTTTGAAACACTTTCCTGGAATTAGTTAATACTTTTTAGTATAAAAATTAACTTAGTCCACAACCCGAAGGTTGGTTGGATCCTCCAGAAGGAGGCGTACTAAGCCATTGTGTCAGAGGTAGGACAGCCAGTTCCTTTCCTCTGAGACCTATGGTTTAATGTCCTGGCATAGCTCATATGATCAAACAGAACTCTCAAAATTCCTGCGCCTGCCGGGATTCGAACCCGGGACTACAGCAGCGAATGTTTTTAAAGCAAGCGCCTTAAACACTTTTTTTTTCCTACAGATAACCTATGAGGTTAGCATTTATTTTGTCTAAACCTACTTTACATTTGGTAATACATATGCAAATTACAGATTGAATTTTAAATAACGTGTTTAACATTGAGGCAGAATTATTTTGTTTTCTGTTCTTCCCACTGTTTTGCCGTTAATATCTTCTGTGAAAGGCATGAATGTTTTTCAGTTCTTCTTCTAGTGCAGAGTTCACCAATCTGTGTCGTTGAAGAAGAGGTTTCCCTTCAAACTTATCCGATACCACTAACACACTGAACTTAGCACCACAACCATCAGACTCATCCTTTACTTCAACATGAGTATTCGATTTAATGTATTCTTCCGTGTAAACCATTTTATAAACCGTTAAACAGGAAACTTCCAGAGACTGGAAGATATCCTCACCATCCAACTGATCACTGAGCTACCAGAACGCTACTTTTTACTGTAGGAAAGTATTTCGTGAATCGAATTATTGGATTTTTGACAGCTAATGTAAATCTACTATCGGTACGCCCTTTGGGCGAAGGAAAAAAAAGAGGATTGAAGGATTTCTCAAGGTTACAAACAAAGAATGAAATATCATACTTAAAAAAAGGAGAGAGATAGAGGGGGCGAAGATGAATGTAATCCGTGTAATTAATGGTGGATAAACTACTTTAGCTTTTACTTCTCGTGATCATAATATTAAAAATAATACAAGAAAACCACACCGAGCGTAGTGGTTGAGCGGTAACGCTCTGGCCTCACACTAGGGAGTTCGTATTCAGATAAGTCATGGAAACTGGGTTTAGATGCTCCTAAAGTTATAGATACACCGGTCAGTCGCCCATAGTGAAATTCTAATGTGTTCAGGTGACACTGACTTTTGGTATACTGCTCTACAGCCAAGGGTACTACTACTTTGAAAATGCGAAAGGTCTCTCCAAAAGCTGATTCTCTATTATATCTCGTAAGATAAAAATAAGACATCATTCCATTACTTAGCTGGTGTGTTAATCCCACAATGAGAGAATCGCTAGTAGACACAATCTTGATAATCGGGGCCTGACATTCGAGAGGACGCGGGATCAAATCCTCGTCTGGCCATCCAGATTTCAATTTTCCCAAATCGCTTTAGGTAAATGTCACGATAGTTTCTAAAAAATTCCATGGTAAGGTACTTGTAACCGCAATTAAAGATTTAAATTAAAAAAATCTTAACGTCGTCTTTTAGTTGAATACATGAACATATTCCGCAATATTATAGTCATATAATAATAATAATTCCGATACGTTCCAACAGGACTGGAAGGGCACTTGGTTCCACTTCCCAATGGCATAAAGTTCCTTCTTGAATTCCCTGCAGCCGTATATGCTATCAATATTAATAACGTCTATACATTGTCTATACATTGTCCTACGTGGATAGTTCAATTGTACAATTGTTTTCGATTACTATAATCTCATTTGAGATGATCTGAAATTAGGAAGCACAATGTTCATATGAATAATTCGCATTAATAATTTTTTCCAGTATGAGCTGTAAATTTTAGCGCACAGCCTTGTGGGTTATAGAGTTTTGTTGCCAAGGTACTACAAAACACACTGAATTCAGTTGACAGAAACTATCTAACTGAAATAATAGTTCTACATGAATAAATGTTAAACGTGTTACAGAATTAATTAACCTTTCTGAGTGAACCAGCTGAGTGAGTCCATTGATTTACTTTGAGATAGAAAAAACATTAGACATTTTAAGACGATAAAACGCAAAACTATTTTTTTTTTTTCTAAAAAATACTCTAATTTCCATACTCCGTTTATTTTGTAGAAATTAATATCTGGGGTGTAGTGTGGTACCCTCCGTTATTGAAATCACTATGTTTGGGTTTGTGCTGAAAGCTGACTCCAATTCGTAGACTTTCGAGCGTATTAATATAGAAAGAGAAAGCAAAACACAATTTTCTCGGTGGAGCTAAATACTACTTACCAGAGATATTTCCTACTCATTCTCTCCTCTTTCTTTTCCGACTTTATCATGAAATAGTTACATCTTGCAACCGACACTCGCTACCCATTAGTAATTCCTTGTCAAAACAGAACTTAGAACCACATTGTTGGCATTGTAACCAAGTGGGTGCTATAATCTCAAACAGTTTAAAAAAAACCTCTGAAATTCATAACATGGTTGATCCCAGTACCCGTTATTAACACCTTCCCACGGACAACAGCGTTTTAGATATCATGCCTGTCTTTTTACTCTTAAATTCAGGTTATTGCAATTATAATAGCCGTTTATATCTTGTTTTGCAGAGTTTGAAAAACAGTCATGAATCCAATTGATATAAGAATTCATAATTTTCGAGTTGGGCAAAATACTACCATTCCGTGAAGTATGGTTCGTGTATGCGGCATTCCTGACATACATGTATCGTTAGTATCAATTTTTAGTCACGGTAAGATATTCCTCTGATTTCCTTGTTGAAAATACTAAATCCTTTCGAGGAACTAATTACGCGAGCGTTATTTTTTCGCCGTTTCGAAGCAATCATTTTGCAGAGTTTATTTAGTACTTGATCGCAAATAATATTACGTGAAATTGTTTAGGGCACAACAAAATCAGGTAACGCAGAGAAAAAATTCTGTTTGGATATAGTGGATCAGTTTCGTATTCACAGGCTTTGTAACTTTTGGTCATCATTCAGTGTCCGTAAGCGATCCGTATACGATCATATTTTGAATACCGATGATAATGATTACAGGAAATACTATACATTTAGTGGCATAAAATGTAAGGTAGGGAAGCTGATCCACTCATGGCAGAGGCTAGAGTGTCGATATCGTGTTGCAAGGGCACCCATTCGAATCCAGTGCGGGGTATGGGTGATTTTGATCGAAAACTGTTTTGGTAGTCTTGTTTTATTCGAGCTACAATTACCATATGATCACGTCGATTCAATATACATATCCGGTTTAGAGAAACCACAACCAATACGCCGAGCTGTCTGCCTGTCTACAAACTGCTAAATAACCTTCAGTTAAATTAGGTAACTTGACCTGCTTATGAGTTAATGATCATGTTAAAATTCCATCGTACTTTTTTCTTTGGAACTTTTCAAACCTTGCCTCATATTGTTCTGCAAGAAAATGAAAACAATAACAATAAAATTGACTATAACTGTTATAGTCAAGAATTAAATTGTTGAAATGGAAACCTAGATAATTAACATAACATTTCACCTAACGTAATGGAAGGTGTGTATGAAAAATTTCGTTGCTCATCTGGTCCATAGAACTTTAAATGAAATATTGTATTGAATGATCACTTTTATATTTGATTTTTCGGTCAATGTTTTTAAATTTATTTTCTTATGGGTATCTTTGGAATTTTCTTTCGCTAACGTGAACTTATATGATTCGGATATGGATGTCGCAATTAATTTTTTAAGCATATCTATGTGATATTCATTATGGAATATTTTTCAAAATATAACACAAATTGAGAATAGTTTCTTTTCTTCGAATTTTAATTATGACGCGTTTTTGTCTCGTCGGAATCATCCATGAAGTAATTTGAAAACCATATTATTTTTCGCATGTAATATGTTTGCGCACCGCTTGGTAAATTCATGTTTAAAAACAGATTGAAAGCCATTTTATGGTTCCTGTTCTCTGCTTTTTCTTTTCCCCAAAGCACGTTCCAACGTAATTTGTACATAAATTTTTCTTTTTCATTTATTTGTCATATTTATTGGTCACATTGATTCTCAGCTGTTTTTCATTCCATGTGTGTGTTTGTGTGTGTGTGTTTGTGTGTGTGTGTGTGTGTGTGTGTGTGTGTGTGTGTGTGTGGGTGGATGGGTGGGTGGGTGAAGCATAGATAATCCTGTTAAATTTTTTATATGTGACATACAGCGCGACATTCCGAATAAGATCGACTTTATTTTCACTGATGAGCGAGGCGAAACGTGTGCGGTACTAAATAAAAATGCATACTGTAATAAAAATGTTTGTTTATTGCAACATTCAAAAAAAACCGTTATCTACCCATATCATCAATTTGTTTTCGTTACCTCACTGCAGTGATGTTACCTCACAACTGAAAAATGATAACAAGAAGTGTAATATTTAGGTTCTCCAGAAGGAGTTCTCTAACAGTATTCTGCCTGACCCTAATTCGTACAGTTCCGAAGATATAGATATATAGGAAGATAAACGGGGTTCAGACAAGCAGTATGGATTTAATTTCCGTAGTTAACTTGTGTTTGCAGTTCTTATGCAAACTGCTGTTGGCCGACTGAACTGAGATTATTACCATGCAAACATGTCTTAATTTCCTTTACAGCAACAAGCAATTCAGAGTAAATATTTGCATTGCAAGTTTCGTTATTATATAAAATTATAGAAAGCTCTCCGGCGCATCTAATCGTCAACGACCCTGTTATGTATTCAATGAAGTTAAAAATGTCAGTTGGAAAAGTTAAGTGTTACCAAAATTGGATAATTTTGGGACAGTGTCATTAGTTCTATTTAAGCAGAACTTTTATTTGTATGCAACTGTCAAACAAATTGTCGTTGTACAGCTTTATGAAATGTAGATTACTGAAAATTTTCTATTGCATATCTTAAATATTGCCCGACTTAGGAAAAAACAGAAATTCTGTAAGCAAAGACATGAAGAAAGATGTACTAAAATATTATATGATTACTAATCATAAAATAGCGCGAAATATCACATTTACACATAAATATATTTTTGTTGTTCTATGTTGTTAGTAAAAATCATCGCAAATGCATATAATGACAGATGGAAAAAAACTACGCAAAGTATGAATGTAGTTGGCCGACTTCACATTGACCTGGAAAGATAAATTTGTTGAACTCCACATTGGTTTTAAGGCGTTTAAGATTCATCGATTAGAAGATCATTAGTGCCGGAAGAGAATGCTGTGCAAGTAATTAGGCCATAACATCTCCGAAGCAAACATCCATCATCCATCTTGAAAACCATCAAAAAACATAATAATTCGGATCACGAATCGAACCAACATCGTCTAGAACGCCACGTGCAGTTTTTCCACTCAACCTCAGACTTAGTTTCACAGTGTCAGCATCCCCCAATTAACTGATATTACAACCCGAAGGTTGGACGAATCTTTCAGAAGCAGGCGGACCAAGCCATTTTGTCAGAGGAAGGAGGGCAAGTTCATTTCCCTACTGTTCAAAGTGAAATCTGACCCAAAGAGCGTACTAGCGTAGCTAGTACAAACAAAATAAGTCCCATTAAAAATCATGGCCATGGTGGGATGTGAGTTCAGGACCTTGAATTTTGTAACGAGCTACCCGACTGGTCACAGTATTTATATAGACAGTTTAACATTGCTACAGCAAAAAACAGTTGGCAGTGATTGGGTACTGCCGACAGAAGTGAAAACATGAAACTATGAATATCATATGCGTAACACGTCATACTTATGGCTACAGATATACTAAATATTAATAATAATTGCGTATCCTTGTAATGAACTGGTGACAGGATTTCTAGTGGTTGTGGTTTCCGCGCCTATCTTTGCTGCCTTAACCCAACCTGGTAGTCCTACCAGGTATAGAGGACCCACAGTTTAACATAGAACCGGAACCACTGAAGCGTTCTGGCGTACCGGTACTTCACATTACCGAGTATGTTGTGCCAGAGATGAAAGTCGGGCATAGTGTCTTGCCGAGAGAAGGACTCTAACCAGTGACCATTTCGTTTCCCAGTCAGACACCGTAAAAACTGAGCCACCAGAACTCTATACTGTTACAATAAGTAGGTCACTCATATGAACCCACAAGATTTTACCCATCCAAAAATCGCCCTACCCGCCTAAAGAAGTCTTCACTTCAAAAACTAAAAATCTAACTTAATCCACAATCCGAAGGATATGTGCCAAGCTATTGTGACAGAGGTAGGAAGGCCAATTCTTTTCATCAGGGATCTAAAATTAAACGTGGAATCAGAACCACGGAAGATCTTGGCGTAGCTCATATAATCAAATACAAATCCTAAAAAAATCTCTGCAGACCATGGGATTTGAGCCCGCGACCGCAGAAAGAATCTTTTTTTAAAAAAGTGACTGCCTTAACTGATGAGCTACCAGCCGCCTTGATTTCTGCTGTGTGCTAAATACTATCAAAATAGGATTAAAAAAAATTAGATTTTGTATTTTGTCAGAAATTAAGGAGAGCGTTAAGGTTTTTTTTAAATCAAATGTAAACAGTATTCTCCTATTTGTTTTAAAGTATACGTATGCCAAGTTCCATCAAAATCGGATAAAAACTGTGTGTTACAAAAAGCACCACCATCGTCCAACACATCATAGCATGTCAGCTAGGAGAATTCATAGATTTACCCCCCAGCCTTCAGCCCCCCCGCAGAAGTTATCACTTCAAAAACCACTCAACATGCCTAAAGAAGTTTTCACTTCAAAAACTAAAAATCAAACTTAGTCTACAACCAGAAGTTTGGTCTAATCTTCTTGAAAGAGATGAACAGTACAAAGCTATTTTGTCAGAGGCAGGAAAGTCAAATCCTTTCCTCAGGGGAATAAAGTTTAGCCTGGAATCAGAACCACGGAACGTCCTGGTGTAGCTCATATAATTAAATGCAAATCATAAAAAATCCTGCTCCCCACGGGATTTCAACCGGCGACCGTTAACAGAAACCTTCAGGAGCAAGCGCCTTAACCGCTGAGCTACCATACCGGCTTATTTTATATTATACGTGTGGTAAGTACTATCAAAATCGGATAAAAATTGTGGGTTGGTTTGAACAATGTTTACAGAAATAAATTGAGTGGCGAAAGGAGGAGAAGGTTTAGGTTTTTGTAGTTCAAACGTAAATAGTATTTTTCCATTTGTTTTAAAGTACACGTATGCAAAGTTCCATCAAAATTTGGTATAAGCACTGTGACTATATGAATAACATTGTAAAAAAAAAAAAAACATTTTTATATATTAGACACCAGTATAAACTAACAAAGCTGTTCAAGTGCAACACGCCATACTTATAGCTACAGATATACTGTTAACATGTTGGCGATACGAACTCATAAGATTTAATCCATCCGTAAAGCGTCCAAAGCGCCTATTATACTAGCAACACTCCATAGCGTGACGGTGACGGGAAGTTGCGAACTCATAGATTTACTCCCGTCCAAATACCACTTAACACGCCTATAGAAGTTTTACCTTTAAAACTCACATCATCTGACACAATTCTTGTTACAATTCACGTAGGGGAAAACGGAAAGATTATATTTTATATGGCTCTTAGCATATTTGTAGTGCGCATCGCACGTGGATATTAATGGAGACCAGAGACAGTGATGGATAGCTGCGAACAGGTAATTTCCCGTGGTCTGGTGCAGGAGCTCGCGACGGAGTTCCGTGCTCGAGGAAATTGTAATTAACAGAGGCGGCAGCAGGCTGGCCCTCGACCCCAGAACGGCCTTAAGAGCGCAAGAGTTAGCCTGTCTACAGGGCTACGCGCCAAGATGGCTAATAACTAACTCCCCGCCAGACCGCTGTATTAGGGCCAACAGGTAGCAGGACCAGCGAGTGACACAGTGACCCAGAACTAGCGCTCGGAGTGCGTTGACATCAGCTGTACAATATTCATAAGATGGCTAAGCGATTAAGTGCAGGGGATTTCACGTTAGGGGATCCGACTTGAAATCCAAGAGCGTAATTCCATAATTTTCAGAATCATCTTACTAGGATACCTAGATAGTTTAATTATAGGCAGTCGTGAGCCATTTCCTCTGGGATCCTTCCATATAATCCCGAAGAAGAATATCTTAGTTGGTCGACAGTGGGTAGCTTGGTTTTTCACTACGTAGGGCACCAGGTGTGTAGCGCACTATGCACAAGATTCGATACCTAAGTGCTGGATAATATCCAGAACAATATGTAATGGGTGTGGTGGACGGCATACGACACTGTTTATGGATGTTCGTCCATGTAATGGAGACGATAAACTTGACACCCTATTGTCGTCCTTCTGAAGATAGACGTAAATGGGCCGGTACCTGGTTTCATGTATAATCTTCATCCACTTTCTTCGAGATCATACTGCACTGAAGAAACGTACGTACACGACTCACAGGAAAACTTTCACGCTGCGGAAAACAACTCAGTAACATCTCCCCACGATGTTGCATCCTCCATAGAAAACATCTACTCACTTATACCAAGAGTGGGACACATTATATATACAGGGTGTTACAAAAAGGTACGGCCAAACTTTCAGGAAACATTCCTCACACACAAACAAAGAAAATATGTTATGTGGACATGTGTCCGGAAACGCTTACTTTCCATGTTAGAGCTCATTTTATTACTTCTCTTCAAATCACATTAAACATAGAATGGAAACCCACAGCAACAGAACGTACCAGCGTGACTTCAAACATTTTGTTACAGGAAATGTTCAAAATGTCCTCCGTTAGCGAGGATACATGCATCCACCCTCCGTCGCATGGAATCCCTGATGCGCTGATGCAGCCCTGGAGAATGGCGTATTGTATCACAGCCGTCCACAATATGAGCTCTAACATGGAAAGTAAGCGTTTCCGGACACATGTCCACATAACATATTTTCTTTGTTTGTGTGTGAGGAATGTTTCCTGAAAGTTTGGCCGTACCTTTTTGTAACACCCTGTATATAACTCTAGACTCACAACGATGATCTTTGATGTGGTAACTGGCTCACTTTAGGAAAACAAATTGGTTCGATGAAATAGAAGAGGACTTAAATCATGCAGGGAACAGCAAGGTCATGACACAGAATAGGGGACAATTCTAGAACAAATTTATGAACGCAAAATTTAAAATACAAAAGAAAACAGTAACAAAATGGACAGAACAAAGGAAACAGAAACACAGTGAACATATAAAGAGATTTTGGGAAGAGAAAATGAAGAAATTAAAAAAAAAACTGAATAATCATGACTAATTTTAGTTTAAACACTGTCCTCGAGGACAGTAATGACTAATAATAATATATTTACATATACATTTGCTATTGGCCAGAAAGCCATTCAGCGTGTTTATGTGATAATTCTGTATCTTAATATACTTACAACTGATTGTTTACTCATACAAGTGAAGTGAAAGACGACACAAGAGTCACACTTGCACACTCCGCAAGTGGGCCAATATTCTAGCCCCTACGCTTCGAAGGCCAGCAAACAAGCTTTTAATTTGTAGAATCATTTGATGATTTCCCTTCTTCTATTATAGATACCACTGATCATTATTGTACACCGAAAAAATATTGACAGTCACACATTTGTTTCTCAAGAGGTTGGTTACCAAGTTTTAATTACATGTTATATGTCGTAATATGATAGCAGGATCATTGCCTACAGTTCCAGTGTAAGTGAACATTAGTTCTGCAGAAACAGCGTGGTATCATGCACACATCAGTTGAGTCTTGAGGAATAATTCACACAAGTCATGGGCAACTTTATTCAGGCAATCCTTAGAGTTTGTCCGTTCGCTTAGTATACAATGTAATCAGGGTAATGAAAGATTTTGGTATTATTATTTGTTTATTGTTTATACATAATATGATTATTGTATTGATTGTAAACCGTTAATAACTAGCAAGTGGCTATTACAAATGTGGAAAAAATTCTTGCGAGATCTTATGTAACCGCCTAAGACTTCTAGCTGAAGAATTTTTTCTGGTAACATAATATAATTTTAGTCCTAATAGACTTACAATTTACACAATGTTTAGTGTTAGACAACTAAAAGAAAAACACGGAGAACAAACTCAGTCTCTGTAAATGTGTTTCAAAGATATTGTTTCTGTTAGTCGAAAAGCTCTCTGGGGTGTCTTAGTCGAAGTTGGGTACCCTGCCAAATATAACCGAATAATTCGGCTACTACACGACAGCATGAAAACCACTGTTGTTACCAGTAATGTACAAGCAAAACCATCCCAGATCACTGCCGATGTAATATAATGGCGTTTTCTTACTCCTACCTTGTTCACAACTTTTGAAGAAACTCTGAACTATCTTATTAATGACAAATTACCGCGTGGTGCAGATATCGTATACGTAATTGATGGGTAGTTGTTTAGTATTAACAGGGTATGAGTCAAGACCAAAGTAATCTCGCTTCAGCCGTTGAATACGCAGATGACACTGTTGTCATGGCTACCCCTGAGGAGGAATTAAGCATACAACGTAGTTGTCCCAGATCTTAATGCTACCAAGACGCAGATCCTCTACCAACCTGCAAAAAAAACTCCGTCTATAACAATCAAAGGAAAAACTTTACAGGAAGTGGAACATTTTCCCTAGTTCGGTAGCTATAGCTCAGCAGAGACAAGCATTGATACACAAATTCGGCATCGAATATGAAATGCCAGTGCAGCTTACGGCCGTCTTAATGGGACTGTTTGGCAATCATGACATTTGTACTCGAAAAAAGCTCTACGTTCACAGTACCATTGTAACACCTTCTCTATGATTGCGAGACTTGGGCTACCTACAGAAGGCATTCAAAAAGTTTGGAGAAGTACCACCAATGCTGACTGAGAAGAATACTTAAGACAAAATGGGAATACCGTCTACCAAACGTCAGTATCCTAGAAGAAACGAATTCTACAAGTACTGAGGACCAACAACTTCGATGGATTGGACATGTCTTTCAAATGACGAACAGTCGCACCCTGAAACGAAAGATTTATTCGTAACTAAAGAGTTGCCAACGAAATCTGGAATGACAAATGGAGCGATACAGCACTGGACTTACGACCAATCCTCAGACATCTTCTAATAAACACAAACAACAGGGAGGGTATAACCTCTGTTCGATCAGCATGGCGGTAAGTGGTACATTTTGAACGTTGATTACTAGAATTCGACAAAAGAAATCGTAGGAAAGAACAGGAGAAAATGAGCTGTTTCGCTACGTTTCCGTGCTGGTGTTTTTGGCGTGAGTCATCACTGTAGAAGACCCTAACTTTCAAAAATCCCACTTTTTAGCCCCTTCATCATCATCATCATCATCAGTTTTCTGCCCTGGGGCAGGTTTCCGCTTGGCTGCTCTCCATGCTCTTACCTTTCTCTTAAGGCCCATGTAGTTGCCGTATTTCTTGATGTTGTCTATAATTTTTCACCTTCTTCTTCCTCTTATTCTCCTTTTACAAACTAGACCTTGTAAAGTGTCTTTTTTCAGGCACTTCCCTTCAACAAGTGTCTCATCCAGTTCTTCTTTCTCTCGTCTCAGTTTCCATGTCTCTGCCCCATAAAGAGCCACACTCCATTCAAAACATTTGCCGAGTCTTTTCCTGAGTGCTTTGTCTATTTTTTCAGTTATTATCCTCCTTTTCCTATTAAACGCTTCCTTCGCTACGGCAATGCGAGTTTTTATCTCTTGGAGGCATCTCAAATCGTCGGTGATCGTACTCCCAAGATATTTGAACGATCTTACTTGCCTGATATCAGTACTTCCTAGCTAAATATTTATTATTTTCCTTCCTTTTCCAGTCACCATACTCTTAGTTTTTGCTGTATTGATTTTCATTCCAAACTCTTGGCAAGCTTCGTCTAGAACTCTCAGCATTCTGTTTAGAGTTTGTTCGATTTCTGCCAACAATACCATATCATCAGCAAATCGTATGCGCTCTACTCTCTTGCCACCAATACGTACCTCTCTTTTTCCATTTAAGACTTTTACAATAATTTCTTCTGGGTATAAATTGAACAATAATGGGGAAAATCAACAACCTTGTCTTACGCCTCTCCCAATCTGCTTTTTCCAGACATCTCGTTTCCGATCTTTATTCGTAAATATAGGTTCTGTATCAACCTTCTCTCCTTCCAATCTATGCCTTTCCTCTTCAAGATATCCATCGACTTCTTTCATTGCACCCTATCAAAAGCTTTTTCCAAGTCAGTAAATACGGCATTGATATCTCTTCCTTCCTCAATATATCATTCCCCTATGATTCTTAACAGGCCGATAGCATCTGTTGTTCCTTTTCCTTTCCTAAATCCAAACTGTTCTTCTCCAATCAATCTATATAACTTTTCTATATAGCCTTCTGTACAGTACCTTCAACAACACGGCTACATGCGAAATTAGGCTGATAGTCCTATGCTCTTCACATTTATTAGTATTGTTTTTTTCTGAACTGGTATCATTACCGTTGCGAGAAAGTCATCTGGCCATTCCCCTTTGTCCTATACCTCATTACAAAGGTATACTATGTCCCTTCTTCCTTTGTTTCCTACACTCGTCAACAACTCTGCAGGTAAATTATCGATTCCGCATGCCTTCAGATTCTTCATCTCCTTCAGAGCCATCTCTAGGATCTTATACCCCTTTCCACCTTCTGTTACCTGTGCCTCTTCTTCTACTCGGTATTTGATCTCCTTTATATAAGCATTCAATATATTTTTGCCACCTACTCAGCACCTCATACGGTTCTTTCACTAATGTGCCATTTTTTCTTTCTAATTGCATGTTGTTCTTGTTTCTCTTACTTTCCAAGGCTATATCAGAAGCCATTTTGTACATCATTTCATATTTTACCCCATTTCCAATTCTTCTATTTCCTCGCATTAAGGGCCCATAAATAGTAAACTGAAAGACATATTTATACTAGCAAGCGTGTGAACGAATGAACAACTGTGGTGTAAAGTTGTTCAGAGATTTTCTCTTCGTAAAGAGCAGTGTTTCAGGTTGGATATCACTGAACCTCCAGTTAAGATAAAGAACATCAAACGTATTCTCCGCTAGGTATCACTACCGTGAGACTCTATATGCAGTATTTCGTTTTGTGTTTCGTTTTCGGCTGCACACAGTCCAATTTCCGCTCTCTCGTTTCGTCGAATAACTTCACAGAGAGGTTGTTGTTTTGTGTGTGACAGGTGATTACGGGTGGATCAGGCTGATATCAGACAGAGGAACACAATTTGTAAGCCTTTTGTTTTTTGTATGATTATCTGTCCCCTTTATCCTTTTCCTACAGGGGGGGGGGGGGGGGGGGGGAATATTCTGAGAGCAATTCTCGAATCCGACCTTTGCATGTATGTTCCATAGCCGTGCCAATGTAATTAGATTCCTTAAATTTTTACCGTTAATGTTTACATTTTTACGTTAGCTGTAAAGAATATATGATATCTAAACTAGTATATCTTTAACAATACATTCCAAGTATCAACTATACGATCTTCGTTCACTTCCTGCCTCTGTTCTGCAATTTACTTTGCGGAAACTTACATTGATAGTAATATTAACGTATGTGCAACGAAAGTTAACGTCACAAAGTAAAAAAAAAAAAAAAAAAAAAAAAAAAAAAAAAAAAAAAAAAAAAAAAAAAAAAAAAAAAAAAAAAAACATACCGCAACAACTTAGAAAACACGTGTTATAACACAAACAGGGGATATTAGCCTAATATAAGTACTTCTTAAGCGGGTGCAGTGCCGAGTATCATTACACATTCATTTGTCTTGCGACATAGAAAAATGTATTGAATGTTATATCTTCTCCTGGAACATGGAGATATTAACTTTTTCAATTGGTTTTAGGTTTCTGATGCCATCGGCTTCAGCTAGGTAGTTAGTTAATTTCCGTCATCCTGCTTACAGGTCTGCGATATGTCTGGTAGTCTCTTTGAGCCTGCCATCGGTCGCCACGGTCTCCGCTGCCAATATTTGCATTCCGGCGCGCAATTCATGCCGACCCACAGTCGCGCAAATAGTTGCACTAAACTTGGTCAGCCGTCGAGTCCCATCCCGACGGTGGAATTCTAATATAGGGCTGTCCAGGGGACGCGGCCAGCGGCAGAAGCCCACCCTCTGCAGGTCTCACAATTCTTCATTTCACCTGCTAGCCAGTCAGCGGTGGGCTCAATTCGTCTTTCTCCACACTACGTCATTGTCAGCACATTATGGTACCATGAAGCTCATAGGCTTTTACTGCACCAGTAAAATAGGTTCCATGTTTCCACATCTTTTTGGCTTGAAATCGGTATCTTTAAAGCGGGAATTTTTTATCGTCTTTATGTTAAGTTTCTTCATACCTCAAGATGATGAAATATGGATGATAACCACCAAGTAAAAAATTATGGTTTAAAAAACGAAAATATGCGCTTTTGTACCGATGTGAACTAAAAGGTTAAAAATAATCTTTAAATATCAAAATTTTGTTCAACATCGCTAGGATGTCCCGCAATTTAATATAACTTTTTTGAATAAACTTAAAACAATAAATAGAGTCACTAACCAAAAAATTAACTTTAATATAAAAAATCCATGGAGTGCTAGATATCAGTAATCTTAAATTTTTTTATCGCTAGCTGTTGGTAAATATACAGTCATTATGAATAAGTTGACAGCGGCCCACGCTTTTCTTCTACATTCAAGATAATTTCTAAAAGGTTTTTTTTTTTTTTGTCACAAGCCATTATCTCACTTCATACTTTACCGAAATCTATGAATGAGGTGTCGTTTTAAAGCTTATTGTCTCCACTTCCGTCACATCATATTTTACGAAAGGAATTTTTCGGAAAAATGTTAATATTTCCAAAATGCTGTATTTTGTGTTACGAGTCATTTATCTCCCTGGATACCTATCTGAAATCGTTTACTGAAGTATCATTTTAAAGATTAAGATCTCCGCTTTGGTGACACCATATATTAAGACAGTAATTTTTCAGAATTCGACCCTTAAAGAGCAAAAGTACCAATATTTCTGCAACGCGTTTTTGTGTCACGAGCCATTGATCTCCCTTGATACCTAACCGAAATCGATAAATGAGATATTATTTTAAAGATTAAAGTATCCGCTTTCGTCAAATCATATTTTAAGAAAGAACGTCCTCCAAATTCAACCCTTAAGAGGCAAAAATATCATCGTTTCTAAAAACATTTTTTTTTTTTTTTTTTTTTTTACCTCGCTTGATGCCCAACTGAAATCGATAAATCAGGTATCATTTTAAAGACCAAGGTGTACGTTGTAGTGATACCATATTTTAGGAAAGGAAAATTTTGCAATTCGATCCTTAAAGGGCAAAATTATCAACATTATTTCGGCAACTAGGTTTTTTTTATTACGAGCCATAAATCTCCTTCGATACCTAACCTAAATCGATAAATGACATATGGTTTTAAAGGGTAAATTCTCCAATAAGCTAAAATCATAAATTAAGGAAGAATTTTCGGAACTTGATGCTTAAAGAGGTCGCGCGCATATGACAGTTCAGAGCCAAGTCCCTAGACTGCTGCAGCAGATATCACAGAGATGTCAATAAAGTGTTTTTTATGCGATGCTTTTTTGATATTTTTTTCTGTTACGGAAACATTTTTGTTTTGCTATACAGTTCCAATGTAAAAAATTTTTTCGCTTAGCAACACATATTACACAGATGTTGATATGATTTGTGCATTTTGTTCAGGTTGGTTGTATTCTGTTAAAGTCAGTGTCAGTTTGTCGTACATACAGTTTGTTTTAAATTTTCCTGTTTCGTAATATGTTGTAAGTATTTTGAAGCGTACCTATTACACTAAACAAATAAATATTTGCGACGTAAGTACGGTTCTACTTTTCATTATATTACAAGCTTTCAAACTCTTTGTTCAATGTACTTTATTCCAGAAATTTTCGCACGAGTCATCTAGTTGTTACATATTGTCGTATTCTAAGAAATTAAATCTAATTACTTAGCCACAGTTATTGTAAATTTTCGTTGATTTTACATGGGTGTGCCAGTAGGAATAGGTTGCAGACCACTGATCTACTGTATGTAGTACGGGATAAGCCACGTAGTATAAGTTAGCAAATGATAAGGGGTCCTTGCTTTCGGAGCAGCGTTGCGCCTGTATTGTAATGAGCAAATCTCATTCCAGTACTTTTTAATAAGCCTTCTTTAATTTATTAAAATATTGGACAGGAAGAACAAGATGAATTATTTAAAAGGGACTTATTCAACTGTAGTAAGATGAATTATTTAAAAGGGACTTATTGAACTGTAGTAAGATGAATTATTTAAATATAATAAAAAGGGTATGAAATTCAGGGATACTACAAAATATTTTAATTTCACGTATGCGGGAACTGTAAAACATCGTCACGCAATTGACGCTAAGCCTACTGATAATTGGTTGGCTACATGGCACTTAGGTTACCGGTGAATCTTTTGTTTCACCAGGCGCGGTTGCAGGCCTGCGTTGTTTACAAAACGGAATATTTCTTTTAATAGAAGACGCACTTGATCACAAACCTCAATCACATCAAAGAAAGAATGCTGCATGCGAATGGACGTATGTCAATCAATAGTATATTTTCTAGAAATGATTTTTAAGTTGCGCGCCTGTTTCTTTCTGAATATCCTGAGTAACGCAGTGAGACTGCTACGTGATGTGCAACGGGATTGGCGGAGCATTTTCGCGTCCACGCTAACAACATGGGGAGAGGAAGAACGGATTGTCATCTTCACTTCGTCTCTGCACTTCATCTACGGACATCACGCTTTATTTCAACGGCAATGGCTGCCGTTAAAAATATACGCAGGTTCCTTTCAGACGTGCAATATTCATGACAGGAAGTAGCAAGTTATTCAGTGTTTTTTTCTTGTTCTTAATTAGTGGCATTAAAGGTGGCTAGGCGCGTCGGGACACGTGCAGAATTCATGGATTGGTAATGTGTTAATTTTGCTTAAAATATTGAATTAGTATCACCAAACCGGTAAGCGACCAGGCGAGACAATCCTATTGTTCTGACAATTTGCTAAATATCGAGCTAGCATGGACAATATATATTTCAGTTAATTTTTTTTTTTTTTTTCAAATATAATGCCCAGTCAGAACGTTTAGTGTAAAGGAACATAGATTTTCAGTGGTGCCCATTTAATAATAGTTCTGTTTTGTTTATTTTGCTTGTAATTATTTTTAAGAACTTTATGTAGTGTAACACCTCGATTGACTAAATCTGAGCTGCATGATCTGTTGCAATGGAAGCATGCCCCTTGTAATTTTTTATGTACTTACAGGTAATTTCATTTCGCAAATCACCATTCTTTTCTGAAAATCTAGAGGATATTTACCTCTAAAGTCTAATAATGTTAGAAGGGAAGATATCCAATCCCCTTTAGATCTTCGCATGCAGATCTTAGAACAAATAGTTAATTATTATTAATTTTTGCATAATTTCTAATAAACTCAGAATTACTTTGATAAATAAATATTTAATCTGTAACCAAAGGGGGCAGTATAATAGGTACAAATATCTAAGCTCAATAAGTTACGAATAGTATAGTTCCCTCGACCATAGCCAATTTGGCAAACAGAGTAAAAGCGGGACTGCTTTTCTGCAGTTATTTCATCAAGATCTTAACACTGGATAAGCTCTACATAAATCATTACATAATTATGTCCAAGCAATGTGGTCAACATTTTTAGATATAGAGATAAAGGCCAACCCCAACTAGCAGTGAAAAGTATCAGCAACTGACTTCAAGAGAATTGCAAATTACGACCATTTCAGCGGCTCTACTACACTCGATGAAATTGTAGAAAATCAAGCACCCAGACAACATTTTAAAATTTAGGTGTTTATTGTCATAACTGATAATGTGCTGCGTGTATTAGCAAAGCGCATGGAAACATACCATCAAGTATCCAGCGTATTTAAAATTCTCAGGAATTTAAAGTCTTTACCAGAAGAAAAAATATTGAAAAGATCGCCAATTATCGTCAGTGCTTACCCAGAAGATGTGGAGACAGACTCGGCAACGGACTGATATATTTTGTTGACCTGCTACAAACAGATGTGGCTGTTGCTTTAGAACTTCAATATTACAAATTTTTAATGAAAACTTCATTAGAATCGAGTTTCCCAAATTTAGAAGTAGTGTTACGCATTTGCTTAAGTTATTTTTTTAAACTGCTTAACGACTCTTAACAGCGAGTTCTTTAGAGACGGGAAAGGATGGGGGGAAAGGAATGTTAAGGAATTTGGCCTTGGCCTTTTAAAGGAAGCATCCCGGCATTTGCCTGGAGTGATTTGGGAAACCATGGAAAACCCAAATCTGGATGCCCGGACGGGGATTCGAACTGCCGTCCTCCCGAATGCGAGGCCAGAATGTTTGAATTGATGGTCATCAACTGCAGCAGAGAAAGTTCTTTTTCGACATTAAAAAACGCATTAAAAACGAGGTAAAAACACAATGAGACAAAAGCGTCTAAATGATCTGGCTTTAACGAATATAGAAAATGATTTATTTAGAAATTATTTCCTTGCATTAAATCTCGAAAGATAATTTTGTAGATGTGCTGTTTTATTTTAGATCCTAAACTTCAATACCTTAAGCAAACCAAGGGCCTATTGCTCGCATTTGCTACAGGCCTCGCGCTGACTTAATCCGACTCTAGGTCTATGGTACAAGAGTAGGTCACTTTGATCTTGAAAATCTTCCTTTTCATTCAATAGCATTCTCGGCTTGTACGTATATCCCAAATGAGTTAGGCCAACGACAGAGACAATTTTCAATTCGCCTCTTATCATGGTTACCCTAATATAACCCGGTGGTCCTACCATGTATAGAAGCCATGTAGTTTAATTTGAAGTTCAAATCACGGAATCTTTCTTGCGTACTTCATATACACAAAGGAAGCTTTGACAGAGGTGAAAGTGATACTGAAAATTCTAGCCGAGATTAAAATAGGGGACTTACTAGTATTCAATGAGACGTTTTAACCACCGAACCACCAGGCCGCTCTATTCGTTTCAGTGAATCTTATTGAATGAAAGATTTACTTAACTACCTTTTTCTTATGGTTCCTACCCGTTCCGGATTTCGGCAACCGTCTTGGCTGTCTTGTGTCTGTTAGCTGACACTCTGAATACCTCGGTAGTTGTCTTGGAGGTTCAGATTCTCAAATTTTTTTAGCCAGGAATTTCTTCTCCTACCAGCACTATTCTTTCCTGGTTGTTTCTCACTATAGAATAGACTCTAGGGATTCGTAACGGCTGTTGTTCGCGATGGTGTGGTCAGTCTACTGTAGATTCTGTAGTTTTACAATGGTCAATATTTCCATATAGTTTTTTGGAGTACTGCAGCATTTGTGCTCTGTCCATGTTATCCTCAACATTCTACGATAGAACTGCGTTTCCTGATTATTTCTGTTAATGTCTTCGTTTAAACGTCATAAAGAAGAACAGAAAACACATACCATCACTAAATTTCAATATTTTTTTTAACCCATTGCACAGACGACTTCCTCTGTTTCATCATGCATAATACTTGCAATTAAAGGCATGATTTTCCGGGTGACACTGACTTTTGTCTACAATTTTTGTGAATGTTCTGTCTTAAATGTCTTAGAAATGTTGTGTGAGTATGCCTTATTTTTGTAGTCTATCATCTCCTTAATCTGATTACCACAGCTATTTTGCACACAAGCCACAATTTCCATACAGAATGATATTTTTCAAATCTCTCCATTCCATCATTTATTATATAAAAACTGATATACTATAGACTTCAGCAGTAACTGCTGTTATTAGTGGATAACTCTGATTCAATTAGATAGATGGAAGAAACTTTTAAACGCATCCCCAGCGCCCATGAAACGCGATAGTACACTGAGCGGAGTCAGTAATAGCACGTTATACATTAGTTACGGTAATTAGGCGCGGAGTTGATTAGACCTTGAGACCAGTTATTAAGCCATAAGCTTACCCTGGTGGATGATATACAGTTACATGCAAGACAGGAGCTTGATAACGCTCCATCATACAGTATAACCACCAAATCAATATAGCAGATTAAACATACTTCGTGTATACTACGGCATAGCAGTTAATAATTAAAACGACTGTTTCTACGACGTGTGATGAACAGGCTGTAATTCAAGAACTAGGAGGCAGAGTCAAATGAAAATCTTAATTATTTTTTATTTTTTTTATGTATTGTGCAGACATTCAAGTCACCTGTATCATATTTCGGTATAGTCTCCTCCACACTCAATGCATGTCAGCCAACGCCTCCGAAGTGCCTGAGTTACAGTTTTTTTATTTTTTATTTTTAAAAATACAGTCGTGCGCTGCCTGGCGCACCTTGTCATCGGATTTAAATTTTGTCACAGAAAGTGCTTCTTTTAGGGTTACAACCATATGGGAATCACTTGGGGCCAGGTCGGGCGTGTATGGTGGATGAGGCAGACATTTAAACCTCATGTCTGCGATTGTCGCAAACGTTGCACGAACCGTGTGGGGCCGTGCAATTTCATGTTGCAGAAGAACTCCTGTCGATAGAAATCCACGTAGTTTTGTTCTAATGACATGCCGAAGATAATTTTCGAGGTCGGTCTACGTGCTACTGGTCACAGTGGTCCCTCGCGGCGTTTAGTGCTCCAAGAAGACGCATTTTTGGTCGTAAAGAGGTTCAGCATAACCTTCCCTGCGGATGGCTGTGTTCGAAACTTTTGGTGATGTCGAATGGCGCCATTCTTTGCCAGCTCCCCTCGTTTCAAGCTGATGGTAATGGACCCAGGTTTCGTCTCTAGTAAGATTCATTCAAGGAAGGCATCACCGTCGCGATCAAGACGCCGCAGGTGTTCTTCACAGGCAATACGCTGCTGCTTCAATTCCGGAGTCAGCTGCCGGGGCATCTATTGTGCAGACACCTTATGAAATCTGAACACATCATGCAAGATATGATGTGCTGAACCATGATTAAAGTCTACAGCTGTCACTATATCATACAAAGACACATAGTGGTTTTCCAATACGATGGCTTCAACTGCTGCGGTGGTCTCGGAAATCACGACACTGTGTACCTGGCCCGGGTGCGGATCATCAGCTACAGACGTCACACCATTTGCGAACTTCCTACACCATTCATACACTTGTTACTGTGATAAATGGAGTAATGTCAAAATTTTTACAGACCTTCAGAAATGTTTGTATTACCAACACTTTGTAGAATTTAAGCTTTTTTCTCATACTTTATTGAGCCAAAAATCTATTTTAATTTATTGATATTGTATCAAAATCGTTTCTTACATCATTTACGCACAGTATATACACCAGAGGTGTGAAATACACTGAAGAGCCAAAGGAACTGGTACATCTGCCTAATATCTTGTAGGACCTCCGCGAGCACGCAGAAGAGCCGTAACACGACGTTGCATGGACTCAACTAATGTCTGAAGTAGTGCTGTAGGGAATTGAAACCATGCATCCTACAGGGCTGTCCATAAATACGCAAGGGTACGAGGGGGTGAAGATCTCTTCTGCACGGAACGTTGCAAGGCATCCCAGATATACTCAATAATGTTCATTTCTGGGGAGTCTGGTGGACAGCGGAGGTATGTAAACTCAGAAGAGTGTTCCTGGAGCCACTCTGTAGCAATTATGGACGTGTGGGGAGTCACATTGTCCTGCTGGAATTGCCCAAGTGCATCGGAATCTACAATGGACATGAATGGATGCAGGTGAACAGCCAGTATGCGTACGAACGTGTCACCTGTCAGACTCGTATTTTGACGTATCAGGGGTCCAATGTTACTTCAACTGCACACGCCCCACACAATTACAGAGCCTCCACCAGCTTCAACAGTCCCCTGCTGACATGCAGGGTCAATGAATTCATGAGGTTGTCTTCATACCCGTGCACGTCCATCCGCTCGATACAATTGAAAACGAGACTCGCCAGACCAGGCAACATGTTTCCGATCATCAACAGTCTAATGTCGGTGTTGACGGGTCGAGGCGAGGTGTAAAACTTTGAGTCGTGCACTCAGAAAGCGTATACGAGTGGGCCTTCGGCTCCCAGCATTGAAATCCGAATTTGCGGAAGGGTTGCACTTCTGTCACGTTGAACAATTATCTTCAGTCGTCGTTGGTCTCGTTCTTGCAGGATCTTTTTCCGGCCGCAGCGATGTCAGAGATTTGATGTTTTACTGGATTCCCGATATTCACGGTGCATTCGTGAAATGGTCGTACGGGAAAATCCCCGCCTCATCGCTACCTTGGAGATGCTGTGTCCCATCTCTCGTGCGCCAACTATAACACCACTTTCAAACTCACTTAAATCTTGGTACCCTGTCATTGTAGCAGCAGTAACCGATCTAACGCCTGCGCCAGACACCTGTTTTCTTATATAAGCGTTGCCGACCGCTGCGCCGTACTCTGAGTGTTTACATATCTCTGTATACACATGCCTATACAAGTTTCTTTGGCTCTTTGGCGTATGATATATAATATTTCCACCAATTGCAGTTGGTTACCATTGACTTTGTTTTTTTTTATGTGTATGTATAATTGCGACCAAGTGTGTGGTGGTCTATAATTTGATTGCGAGATAAGCTAATGTTTTCCAAATGCATATCTAATCATACTGATCTTATATAATTTTTTGTAGTACGCAGAATTCAACCTCCCGTATTCTTCCAGTTGTGGTTGCCCATATCTCTAATTTCATATGACTGACTTAGAGAAAAACGAAGTCTCATACGTTAGATATTCCTTGGTATCACTTAAGATTAACTTATAATAAAACCCTCAGACTTCCTGCATACTGAAGTCTTTGAGCGCGTCTAGTAGATGATTGAGCCTGGCATTTGGAAGTTTAGTGGGTTCAAATCCCAATACTGGTGTTCCGATTTCGGTTTTATTGTTTCCAGAAATCATTCGACGTTAGTCTGTACCCAGTCCACTCCCGTCTTTAATGACCTAGAGGTGGACAAGGAAAGATAAATATAAAAACTCTGATGTCTTGGGTTAAAGTTCTCATCTGTGACAAAACATTTCTCACGCATTTGAAAGTATCTCTCCCTTCTTTTATTCGTAAAGCAAAATTGTATTGTGAAACTAGCAATCCTCTGCCCTTTACTGGACATTATTTAGTGCTGCCGATCATAGTACTACAGGGGAAGCGGTTGTCGTACTGGACATCACCATTTTTTATGACAACTTTGTTGCGAAGTATTAAGAATGTAGCAAAAAGACAGTACCAAAAAAACGGTCCAGAAAGCAATTAGCGAGACCAGCTGTGATTAATGTTTAACGTGCTTCCCCATAAGCCAGTAGCCAGTGAACCGCCTTTAGGTTCATTTCCATGCAACGTTCCATTACAAGTGGCTCGGTCCCTGGGCCGTGGCCTGTAATTCATCAGGTTGGCGAGAGAGGGCCGATCCCATTATGTAAATAACCCGCCCTCTGGCCCGCTCGGCCGCGATGCTTTCAATATTTCAGCGGACCTCGTGGGCGGGTCGGTTTCTTTCCAGACCTCCCTTCCCAGCACCGCCCGCCTATTGTGTGTAATCGCAGAGGTAACGCGCTTCCTCTTTCCACACTCATTCATTCCCTGAGTGATTTATACACGTTATCATTTCTCGCGCCCGCACGCCCCGGAAGTGCGTTCCTAGGCGCATACATCATCCAGCTTCCTATTCCACTTAATGTTTGTATTAGGGGTGGAATTTTAAAAATAGAATATATTTCATTTTTTTAGTTTGGAAAATTGGAAGAATGGAAACAATTTAAAATTCGGTATTAAGGCAACCATCAAAAATCTAAAAATGGCTATGATAGGTTCGTTGCTTAACGATCAGCGCTTATTTGTTGTCAGGCGAGGAGCAGATACCTTCAGCTCTCTTTGACGCTATGGTGTATAATGAATCTACCCTTACTTTAACTACATACTACCGAACGTTGCGTTATCCTACTTCCAAATTATCCTTTAATAGAAAATTATATATTTTTTGTTACCTTGATGCGCTGCGTTATCACGTTGTCCGACTAAAAACTCACAGGTGACATAACCGCACAAGGGTCTATAATCCTCTATCTTCCAGGAAGGTCAGTGTAGCCAGAAGAAACATCCAAGAGTCAAGCTCTCGCCGCGGAGCCAACTTTCTTCTTCAGCCCTTTAGCTGTAGAATTCTGTATTGAAGTTTTTGGCTGTTTGGCATTTCCTTCATTTTCACTTCTAGTCGTTTAGTTTATATGTGTCTCTCATTTCTTTGTGTCATTTCTTGTAGTCTAATTTTTTTTCTGACCTAGTATTTATCAGTTTTTTAGTTACTTCTATTTATGCATCTTATCTGTCTTACTCCATTATGTTAAGTGGTATTTTGTGTGGTCCTTGATTTAATTTGTATTGGGCGAGTGTATTCATTGTTTGGTTCGTAATCGTTTATGCCTTATTGTAAAAAGCAGTTGCCAATTTTCTATATCTAACGCTAAGCATTTCGATGTCTTCTACCTGATGGAGTTGAGTAGTTAGGAACATTATGGGTAGGTGGAGAGAGTCCGCTCTTGAAGAGATTGAATATTGGGCGACAAAATAGAGAATACGCATTAACGCGTCTAAAAATCTGTTTAGAAATCTAGGTCTACTTACAAAGCCAGCACAATGCATATTCTCCCTATTGTCTTTAGTAGTGGAAAATCTTAAACACTTTAGTCTCAGTGCTAGCATACATAACTTTAATACCAGGAGTAAGTCGTTTTGTATTGTACAGAAAGGGATAAATTAAACGGAGCTATCATATTCTCTTTCTTACCACAGAAAATAAAATGTTATCTGCGAAAACCTAATAAATTGAAATCCAGACTAAAACAGTTTTTACTTCAGTACCAAATTCAATTAATGAAAGAATTTTCTTAGATAAAGATAACTGAAAATGTATGTTCTTTGGGTGCAGAACGGAAAGTGATAAAGTTAATCTCATTCACTAAAATAGTGAATGATTTTCTTTTTGTAGAACTTGTTGACAAATGCAGCAATTAGAATATATAGAAAGCGCAGTCATGTATTGTAATCAACATAAGATACTATGTGTTAGCAGTTAACATTGGAAATTGAATATTAATAATGGAATGTTAAGTAACTAACTTTTAATCAGTAGCTGTTAATATTATTTAATTATTAATGATTATAACTACTGCCTCACGTCCCCTGGGACCATTTTCACTTGCGATCAAAGCGAGCATATCTAATCTAATCCAACTCCAACACTTGAAATTCCTGTATCTAATGTACACAACACATTATTGCACTCATTCTGTTTTGATAATGATATAAATACAATCGAGCAGTCTGGAAGCTATTTTTTTAACTGCTTAACGTTTCTTAACAGCGAGGTCTTTAGAGACGGGAAAGGATGGGGGGCAAGGAATGGAAAGGAATACGGCCATGGCATTTTTGAAGGAAGCATCCCGGCATTTGCCTGGAGTGATTTGGGAAACCATGGAAAACCCAAATCTGGATGCCCGGACGGGGATTCGAATCGCCGTCCTCCCGAATGCGAGGCCAGAACGCTAACCATTACACCACCACGTTCTGTCTGGTAGCTCAGTGTTTAAGGCAATTGAATTGAGGATGAAAGGTCTCAGGTTCGAATCCCTGTGTTAACGGCGATTTTCATAAGCCCTTAATCCGACCTCCCCTTCTGGAACAGATTACTGTGTAATGTGAAGTACGACAGAACGCATCCGTGGTTTAGTTTTCACGTTTAACTGTAGGTTCACTCTAGGGCTTACAACCCTAGTTGTTACACTGATGTTCACAGCACAATTCACCTAAATAAAAGGTTTAACGTGGTCGTAGGTGGCCCAAACGAACATACACACATATACAGTAAAAACGTATATAAAACCATAATTAATCAACTCCCAGCTTTTTTTTATGCAGTTCTTAAAATACAATTTCATAAAGGTCTGGGTCTCAGGACCGTTATAACCTGCTGAAAAGTTCGCTTTGATAACTGGGGTCGTCTGAAAGTTCCGTGGTTCGTGTCCCACATTTATATGCAGGTCGACATAAGACAATGGAAGAGTGCAAGGCAGATCCAAACTCTATTCTTCCTGGCCAGCGGGCCAAAAACACACGAAAAAAATAATAGTCATGTTAGCACTAATGCATGATTACGAAAGAGACTAGCGTAGCGAACCAAGGGCGACGAGTTCTCGCTGACAATGCACACAACGTAACTTCTTTTCCATATGGCTTTACGAATCGTCGACGTCGAGGTCATTAAAGGCGGGAAAGTAGTGGGAACTAGAAACGGAAAGGAATTCGACCATGGCATTTTGAAGGAAGCATCCTGGCATTCGCCAGGAGTGATTTGGGAAGACCGCGGAAAACCCAAATCTGGATGCCCGGATCGGTATTCGAACCCACGTCCACCCAAATGTGACGTCAGAGCGTTACCGCTCATTCACCAATCAATATTTTACATTATATAAAACTAACAGTTTCTTTAACGCAAAGTTTATGTCAGAAAGTTGTTTCAAGAAGTAAATACACCGCATTGGGTTTTCTGCGCGTTTTTAATACACACACGAAATCCTGACGGTGGTATAACATTTCGGTGGTACCCACAGCTCTTTGTACTGCTTCACTATTAGAGCTAGTTTATTGATTTCACGAAACAAATAAAAATATTAAAAAACCTAAATAATACAAACAGAAACAGGTCACAGTTCAAACTTTGGAAGAATAACGTTTGGTTAATTGATGTGAATATGGTGAATCCTGAACCAGATCTTCAACCAAGCAACTAGCTGGATATTATTCGGACTAAAGAATATGGGCTGCCGTTTGATCTTCACTTCCTTCGCGTAGACTGGATTTCATATAGAAATACCACTTCGCATCACTGTTGTCCTTGTTGCAGATGCACCTCATCAGACTCACGTGTATATCTGATAGGCGATTAGAGCTATTAAGAAACAGTAACAAATCTGTGTTCTTCTAGATATGTTTCAGAATAATTTTGATAAAGAGTGCGCCGTGTGAGTAGTATTTTTGAAGATTCATGACTGTTTGTCCTCAATAGTGTATAAAGCGTTTTCTGTGGTAGATTCAGATGTGCTTTGCAATGACCTATTAGAAAAAGAAATTTACCGTGGCATTATATTTTACCCGTCCGCTCTAGATTTTGATCGTTAATCCCACTTATCAAACACACACGCTTCAGAGAAAATAAAAGATAGAAAATGTAGAAACAAGAATAAAAAGAGGATTGCGTAGGATCGAGAGGAAGGCAGCAAATAGAAAGATGGAGTGTGAGAAACACCTTTGACCGGGTCATTAAAACAAGGGCCCGGCCAGGATGTAGTGCGGCTGTAAAAAAGCCCCGTCCCAGCCCCGGGCACAAGTGGAGGAGCGAGCACAGTAGTTATGTAGATGCGGCCGTCCCCGCCCCACGCAATTACTTGCAGGTCCAGCTCGACCCGGCCTCCGGCTGTAAATCACTGTCCGAGGGGAGCAGCTACCTCACAACAGGTGCGCCGTCCTCAGTGATCTAATCAAACACAACGCCTCGCCTTGGTTCCTCCTTACGCCTACCTATAAAATCAAACATATGTACGTCTAGAGCCTATACGATGGTAAATTTGAGCTACAAAATCCAACATCGATATATATATATAGGATGTATTTAAAAAATAGTTCCAGCTTCAGCATCGTTTATCGGTTGTTACAGAGGGTGATTAGGTATGGGGAACAAAGGTTCCACAAACATCTCTCGAGCATCTGTCTTTGTAGCACTTTCGGCTACAGTTCCCGCTACTAACCACGCTTCACCTCACCGTCGCGATGCCGCTGAATGCTGCCTAATTTACAGGGGTGGCAGGGCCTATTTCAAAAAAGTTTTTCAGTGCTTTGGAGGCTGCTGCAACCATATGTTTCCTATATGCAATCACTCTCAACCTCCAAACGACCCTGCAATTTGACCATTATTTTTTTTTTTTTACTATAAGTAGAGTTTAGAAAGACACATCTCGGACAAGGTCTATATATCACCCAACAAAGGACTCACAATAAAGTAAAGCTTGTACAGTAATTCCGTTTCATCAATACAACATGTTCTGAAAGACCTTCAAAGATGACACAAAAATTACCAATCTTGTTAACAATAACATGAACGTCTTTGGCCACGATATAACCAGAATCAACGTCATGCATGCAATAATTGTTTTTAACTTTTGACGGCAAAGGTCTAGATAAAACTTATGCTGAAGTAGCAAAATTAATAGTGTATAAGAAATCTAAGTCCTAAGTCTGTTAAATCGAGCGATTGATATGCTAGTAATTCATAACAGACGAGGGATAACAGCAAATTCGCGAGTTAAACAATATATGGGAAATTCAGATGAGATTTATGGGTCATTTACATTGTTTTCTTCTTTATATCCTGATTGAAATATGATGCTGTCTAACTAATTTATGCATATTACTCCTAATGATGAATAAAAGTCCATCAATAATAAAAAATGGCATAATTAGCAATAAAAATGCATGAACATCTGTTATTCCAATTGTTTACAGCATGATTTGATATAATACAATGGGCACTCAGATGAAGAATTAAAACCGTGATCGAAGTAATCAAATATTACACAGGTAGTCAATAAACTCTCTGGAATCCACACAATAACAATTAAAACGGATCAAAGAATATCTGAACCATTTGCTATCAAAAATATGTATTCTACATATTTGTTGCTGCCACGATTATCTAAGCTTTATTTTGAGGATATGTTTAAAAACGTCTTGAAAGAAGAAAGTTGTGTAACAAACATTAATGGAAAAGTTTGCAGCAACGTCAGATACACCAACGACACATGTCTGGGCTCAGTTCGACGATTCGAAAATTTGCACACGGAGATATTTTCGATGATAATTACGACTGAAAAAGAAAAATGAACAGACTAGTAGTATTCTTAAGTATAAAGAAATTCTTTGGCTATGCAAGGTGATACATCACAACACCTACAACACTATATAAGTTGTGCGGGATGACAACGGGCCTTGTTTCACGGTGGAATCCACATCTGAAAAAGCATGATTTGACGGCATGCGTGTTCAAAACGTGTCAAGATTGCTTGTGGTGTCATAATAGTTATGCGACCAAATAACCATCTGCCATCAAGGAAGAAATACGCCGTATAACAGTCCTGCGCATACGCTATCACTCCATAGTACATGATTTGCATCTTAATTAGGTAGCAAATCTTTAGACTGTAGATATAAGCTATATGTTGAAGTAGAAATTCAAATATTGGAACCTTTCTTTTTAATTATACTTCACAATATCATTCACTTGTTGGGCTGTTTGACAAAATGAAGACGGCACACCGGTCGCCATATCCGAATCTTTGTTAAACGTATGTGTCCTACAACGCCTAGACCATGCTTTTAGGGATATAGGTCCCCTCCTGAATTATGATCCATACACTGTCTCGTGCAACATACTAAGAGCTGCAGCCATTGATTCGAATCACCCTGAGTATTCGCTGTACGGATTTGAAAGCTGTAATTCAAGTGATAACATTTAAAACAAAATGCATTCAAAATATACGGTGTGTGACATATGTAGAGGAGCAAATATTAAGATAATTGGAGAGCATAAAAAAGATCCATTAGTTACAATGTCAACTTTTGACGCTAGGCGTTCATGAGGACGGATGGGTGTAGTGAACCGGTTGCCTGCGGTCTCTGGATTTAAGCAGCCTGGGTTACTTTCTATCTTTGGAGGGCTCTTAAAACTGATATGTATGAAAAACTATTTATTCTGAAAATGGTCTGCTAAAGATAACCGCACGCTGGTGAAAAAGGAATTCAACATGTCCAAGTGGCTCAACAGCACGTCCGTATGTATATTCTTTCCTTCTATTCCAGGAGCATCGATGACTGTTCCTATCGATAAGATTATCTATGATGTTGTGTCTCAAGAAGAGGAAGTACATTGTCTCCATACACCCACCTTAGGAGAAAATGTATAACAGAAGTGTTCCAGTTGCTTCGTTCATTTAAAATATTTCATCTATCGTCTTTTAGCCACTGATAAGTTTTACATTGTTTGTATTGTGTCAGAAAACCTCTTCACGAAATATCCCTTCCAATGTGGTGAAACACAATGCTCTGTGAACAATACATCGTATTTTTTTATTGCTAAACCTTCTAATACACTTATAAATTTAAATTGAGATATGTGCTTCCGTTTTTTACCCAGTGTCCAGTTGCCTCTGAAATAAAAAAAAACAGCGTTTTATATTTTAAGAACATTTTAAAGAAAATAACGATCGAGTTTGTCTAGTGCACACAAAACAGTTTAAACCACATTTTATGTTACAAAAATTTTATGCAATGTTACGTGATCAAACGTCTTCTGACCGAAAACTGACGATCTAGGCCAATACGATCGTGCTGTCAATGTTCTTAATGATATTAAGAAAATGTAGGATATATCTGAGAGCTTTTACATTTAACAACACTCAGTCACTTTGAACAGTAATCATTGATCGCATACATTTTAATCGTAAAATCTCCGTCAGCGAATAGTCTTCACTCCAGCTCGCATCTAAACAACCCTACCAATTATAAGCATAAAGCAGTCATCAGATACTGTTTACAAAATAAATTAGGTATCAATATCTGAACTCCTCCGTTCCAGACAACTACAAGTCGACCACAATTACACTCGACTCTCATTGGTTCAGAAACATCGTACACAGCTACTGGAAGTTGTAGACTCGTTCCAGGTCTGCTTGACTCGATAGTTTTACCAATAGCGGCATTTTTGGGCACCCGAGCTGTTTATCTAGAAGGAACTGTTGAACGTGAGACACTGAATGCGTCGGATCATAAGTATTAAATACATAATAAATGACGAAATAAATAAATAAACAGTGCTGCCAGCCAATTGGCTCTGAATATAAGTAGATGGCCGCTAAAATTTCCGTAGATTGGGTACAAAAATTCGGAGACTCGTTAACTGAAAGACTGAAACAATAATTGAAGAGAGAATCAAAAATTAAGAATACTTTTTATTTCCAGTTCTTTTAGGGACAAAACCATTGGGCGTGTCACCGTGCATAAAGAGTGTGCCGATAGTTTTGTATTACGGTCTTTTAACCCCTATAAAATCTATAATCAAACAAAATATGACCTTTATTTCAATCGTTGGTTCACACGAGTGATTGCAAAGGAACGATTCACAACTATGTACAATTCTGTAACGCATTAACGCTATACACTCAAAGTTTAACAAGCAAAAATCCGTAGATATTTTAACAAAATCCGAAAATCCTAACTCTTCATAAAATCCGTAGATCTACGGATAAATCCGTAGAATTAGCAGCACTGTAAATAAATCTTCTGGAAGGCATTTTTATAACGAATCTAATAAACATTGTTAGATATCTAGTCCAGAAAGCAGTTTAAGAGATGACACACTTCCTGTGTTAAACCGACTTCAAAAAAGAAGAAGGTTCTGAATTCGATTTCAGTGATATATTCGCCAATTGTGAAACAATTTTAATAATTTTTTTTAAAAAAGTTGGATCATTATATTGTTCCATTCTAACTTCTTTGAAATACTCTGAGGTTCTTTTTTTTTTTTTTTTAAATTGGAATTCAAATGTCTGAAAATCAGTCCCCGATTTCGGGATTGCAAAAATTCGGAATTCTGGTATTCATGTTCTAGCTGAATTAATTCTAAATTTGATCGTATTTTATTAGGACCAGATCAAACTATCCCTTCATCTCATGGCCGCCATCGCCATTTTGCCACCCACCCGTCTGTGATCTTCTCGGTTGTGGATCTCAGCCCACTCGTAATAATAAAAACTAGTTGTTATAACGTAACCTCGTCATTTCTGTGGGAGCTTTCTCAGCATGTGATTATTTAATGGTTTATTTGCATCCAAATCAGAGAAATCAACACTTTATATAGGTATTACTCTACTGACTGCCACATATATCTGTCGTTGTACAAAATTCTGTTTACTTAAATCAATCACTGCCTCATGGAAGGTGGTGCCATGTAATTTATATTCAGTTAAGGCCCAGCTCCATATCTCGTATCCTCATTGCGCTTGGAATGTTGCACAAGTAGGTGAATTTTTTTTATACGGAAGTATTGCGCTCCAGCAAAACTCAAAATCTAACACCATACTTTATTGTCGGTTAGAAATCTTCACAGTAACTAACATCACTTGAAATAACATTGTATGGTGTCTTCATACCATAACTTGCCTCCTCACGAGATTGGCAATTATTGTGTACACTATACGGCTTAGCATTTTTCGCGGTGATCTTTTCATTGTATGTTAACTTGTCTAACGGTGAACAAAACGGACAGCATCAGCAGAATCACCTGATAAAAATACGTGTCGCCGATCACATAATAACTCCAGCTGAGCTATTCAAGAGATAAATGATCTCAATGTCATTGTGTTGTTGCATGTTTATCGTAAGTTCACAAAATGAGAACTGCTGCCTCATATTTATAACACAAAACAAACCATAACTCCACTAATAAATTAATAATATTTTTTTTTTCAAAAAATAAAAAACGTCTTAAAAACAAATTAAAAATAACTTTATACCTTGTTTACAATATAATAAATTTCTATTATTGAAATTTTTATAATCATCAGTTATTTTTGGTGTTGGTGCAAGACAAAGCAACGAAATTGAAACATAGAGATGATACAGGGAATTTGATAGTTTAATAAAGTCAGACAAAAGAATTACTAACAGTAAGTAATATATTTACCGTAAAGCGCTTATCGCATGCTGCAGCCTACCAACTGATAATATAGATATGCCTCGACACCAACGAGGCTGAAGCACAGATTGAAATCCCATCTAACTGATTTTTCTAAACTGTCTCCAGCAAAAAATAATATTCCCGTCAACTGTATGCTGTTAAATTTTCTGCATTTTCGTTCGTACTCCCCGTGTCGCCTCGAACAGCAAATAATGCGCAGTAATTCGTTTTTCGCAATGTGACAGCTTGCCCCGACTGCCAAAATAACTGATTAATCTAAAAATTTCAATAATAGTAACATAAATTAATTTAAATTTAGTTTCTTCTCAGCAAGGTAGGATTTTAGTGCGTTTTATTTAATATTTATTTTCTACGAATGTAGTTCAGTAACTTTGTGTCGTATTCTTGGGTTGGTTAAAGAGTTTCTTACCGGTTGCCCAAGTCACCTATCCACTTGTCCAGTTATTATACCAGGTGAAAGGGTCTCACAGCTTAAGTGGAATCCGAACCACGAAAGCGTTCTGGCACATACACAAAGCCAGCTTTGCAAGAGGTGAAGGAGTAGTAAATGGCCTTTTAAACATAACGCAAATAGCTTAAAACGAGCCATGAAATGTATGATACTTTTATGTTCTCCCGTATAATTTCCAATACAGAACTAGAATTCTTTTTTATATAACATCCTCAGGAAGAAAAAAGGCAGTGATGTTACATTTATGTTTTTAAAAGTGTTCTAGGTTACATTATCAAAAGAAAAACCTTTGGCAGTGATTGGGGACTGACGACAGAAGTGAAAACTTAAAAATATGAATATTATACGCGCAACACGTCATACTCATAGCTACAAATATACTTAATGATAATAATTCTGTATGGTCGTGATGAACTAGAGACAGAGTTTCTATTGGCTGCGCATTCCGACCCTGTCTTAGAGACTTTAACCTAACCCGGTATTCCTAGCAGGTACAAGGGACCTACTGTTTTACATGAAATCCGAATCACGGAGGTATTCTGGCGTCTTTCACATTACATAGCAAATCCTTCCAAAGGTGAAAGTCGGATTAAGGGTCTATAGAAGTTTTCACTTTAAAAAAATCAGTTTCACATGAGGCGTATCATCGTATACGAACAAAATTTACTTTTCGATGCTAAGAGATCTTCGCTTACTGTTAAATTACAGTAAACAACTTAATATTATAGCTAGCAAGTACCCGCGAATTCTTCTGCCTGGAAGTGTATTACAGTATAAGAGTTTTCTTTAACAGCAATAATTATTGCAATAGTAAAAAAAATATCCCATAAATTTTTTTTCAATAATATTTATCCTCTTAAAAAGTAAAATTATTTGCTGTCTGGTTATTGGTTTTATTTTGACGATATGTTGATTCGATCAATGATTTCTACTTTAAAACAGAAATTTGGTTGGATTAATAACAGTCTTAGTTCTTTCGGAAGCATTTTAATTTTCTTTGCTTCTAGTGACGCCAAATTACTGAAGTCATTATTTCAGCCATATGTAAGTAATTCGACAAGTGAAATTTTTCTCACAGTGCAGTGAATGTATTAATACGCACGTGTAAGAAGCTATGATTTTCGAACAGCAATATTAATGGTGGTTGTGGTTAGGTTGAAATGCAAATTGGAGCAGAATGACAACTGACACGAGTTTTTAAAGTATACTCGTACATACAATCAGGTTTATGAGGAGTATTTAGTAACGATTCTATTTAATTAAGACACTGCATATGATCAATTACGAGAGCACTGCATTTAACCATACAATTCTGATATAGTTACCAATTTTATTTTTTCCGTAGATCTGACTTAAAAATATTAAGATCCGATTTAAATTTCAACTTTGGGGCTTTTAGATTATCAATTGCATTAATTTTCGTGCTTTTAATTGGAACACATTTTGAATATAAATATATTATTTTGGATTTAGGGCGCGTTGACAGCGTGGTCATTGACGCCTTTTATTGAATATGTTATAACGTTATTCCTTTTATTTCTGAAAAGCAATGTATTTGATTTTTGGTGAAAAACGATGAATAAAGGTGACAGTACCAGCTACGATGTAGGAGATTCTTTGGTGTTTTTAAACTGTTTATTGATAATTAGAATTCCCAAACGAGCTATTCGCTTTAAGATTTTTGTAATGTTTGATTCACGTATTCTGTTTATTCTAGTGTACAAAACTGAAGAACTAAATAATCGAAGTTAAAAATATAACAGAATTCAAGCATTATCGTAATATAATCTTATGTCAGAGTTTCTTTAAGGAATGCTCATTTCAAATACAGAGTGATCCGTGCGTGTATTTCTGCTATCTCGAAATGGCTATAATTTTCTACTCCGTTACACGGTACATAAGTCATTAGCTATTTTCGCTGATTTTAATATGAATCATAAGCTCCAAAAATTTGAAAACACCATTCAGATTACTACAGTAGTGACAATTCAAACTTTTACACACACGCAGCTTGCTTACAGATCTATAATCGTATAGACTCGCCTAGGAAGGTTACTAAAAATTTAATTATAACTCTTTTTATTAACCTTTATGTTTAACAATCAGCAAGGAGTATTAAATAGGGGTGTAAAAGTAACGAGAAATTCTGTACCCATATGTATTCGTTACTACACCAATCAATACCCGTTACTTTCGAATCATTACTCGTTACTTTCGGTACAATCGAACACTAGCATGAAGTATCGCATCGCATTCGGGACGACTTCGTTTGTAAGGTTTAAGTAAATTGTTTATTTAGTAAAATAAGTTTAGGTAAGTTGTTTGTTTGGATAAAACTTAAAGTAACGTAATTAGCGCATGGATCTTACGGAAAACCTCTAAATGTACACTTGATTTGCTGTAATGAATTTTATATTCGAAAGAATAATCTATTTTCAAAACAAACATATGTTTGCACACACAAAAAAAGACCTGACCTTTCACCTGACTGTGGCATATCTAGTGACAATAACTAATGGCGGTTATTTATTAAAGTAGCCGATTCAAAACCCTGCATACAAGCCTGAAATGGGACATGTATTTAACAAATATTATAATCTCATCAAGTATTTCGTTTTAAATAGGAAGTTTCACCACTGTCTTCCTTTACTGTTTTCATTTATTTTTTAAATTGTTCTTCGTCTTTTTGTAATAGATTTGTTAAAACAAATGTTGACATACCATGAAGTCGGGCCTGCAGGCAGAGTGCTACGGACTCCCACTTTAATTGTTTCATTTTAAAAATTCAAAACATTTAAATCAATAACAAAGGTACAGGGAAAACATGCGCAATTGCTGTTGCGTCACGGTTACAACAAACATTCAACATCAAAGCCAGTACCGCTTTGCTCACATGGAACATAATATAATAAATAACATCAGGCAAAAGAAATAAAAGTCATTGTACCTTCTTGTTTCTTTATAGAATTTTGCAACTGCAAACAAGGGCTGCTATATATGTTTCTGGAAATTATCGCAGAACGCAATCAGTAACAGATATGTTAAAAGAGCTGAAATGGGATTCATTGGAAGACAGGAGGAGGCTGAAAAGAGTCATGGGAGTGTATAAGGGGTAAATTGATGATGAGGCATGGAAATCTATTGGTGTAAGAATTAAAAGTAAGGCTTTGAAGGGAAAAGATTACCATTACCACAGGCTGGCCCTCGATTTCAGGCACAAGGGTGTAGGAAGATTCTCTCTTTTAGATATGGGTATCAGGGATTGGAATAAGTTACCAAGAGAAAATATGAATAATTTACCAAAAACGTTGAAAGAATTTAAAGTTAAAATTGTAGAGCGCAAATGTAGGTGGATGCAGGAAGGAGAGGAAGATGGGTGTGTATGGAAATTGCCACCGGAGCGTGCGCTCAATTGTAAATAATTAAATACACAGACGGAAAAAAAAATCCCAACACCAAGAAAAAATTATTGTAGAGTAATGAAATTTGGACAATGCATTTGTCAAGTTAACATGTTTAATTGATTAAATTTTCAAGATCACAGGTTAATTTAAGCTCAAGAAAATGCATTTCAAATGTGAAATACTGTTAAATTAATAGCCGGTGTAACCTCCAGAATTTTGAATGCAAGCCTGCAAACGTGAATGCATTGTGTCATACAGGTTTCGAATGTCACTTTGTGGTATGGAGTTCCATGCTTGTTGTACTTGTGCTGTCAATACTGGGACGGTCAGTGCTGGCTGTGGATGATGCTGGAGTTGTCGTCCAATGATATCCCATACGTGTTCAATTGGAGACAGATCTGGTGATCTCGCAGGCCAAGGTAACATGTCGACACTCTGTAGAGCACGTTGCGAGACAACAGCGGTATGAGGGCGAGCGTTATCCTGTTGAAAAACTCCCCCTTGAATGCTGTTCATGAATGGCAGCACTACAGGTTGAATTACCAGACTGACGTACAAATTTGCAGTCAGTGTGTTTGGTATAACCACAAGAGTGCTCCTGCTGTCATAGGAAATTGCTCCCCAGACCATGACTCCAGCCCTGTAGCGTGCATTCCACTGACTACAAGCCATCGCCGTTTGCGACTCCAGTGGTGTCAAACCAGAGCTCATTGGAGGACGGAGTGGAGATCTGTTGTGTTTTCTGATGAAAGCAGGTTCTGCCTTGGTGCCAGTGATGGCCGAGTGTTGGTCAGAAGGAGGCCAGGGGAACGCCTGCAACCAAACTGTCTGCGGCCTAGACACACTGGACCTACACCTGGAGTCATGGTCTGGGGAGCAATTTCCTATGACAGCAGGAGCACTCTTGTGGTTATACCAAACACACTGACTGCAAATTTGTACGTCAGTCTGGTAATTCAACCTGTAGTGCTGCCATTCATGAACAGCATTCAAGGGGGAGTTTTTCAACAGGATAACGCTCGCCCTCATACCGCTGTTGTCTCGCAACGTGCTCTACAGAGTGTCGACATGTTACCTTGGCCTGCGAGATCACCAGATCTGTCTCCAATTGAACACGTATGGGATATCATTGGACGACAACTCCAGCATCATCCACAGCCAGCACTGACCGTCCCAGTATTGACAGCACAAGTACAACAAGCATGGAACTCCATACCACAAAGTGACATTCGAAACCTGTATGACACAATGCATTCACGTTTGCAGGCTTGCATTCAAAATTCTGGAGGTTACACCGGCTATTAATTTAACAGTATTTCACATTTGAAATGCATTTTCTTGAGCTTAAATTAACCTGTGATCTTGAAAATTTAATCAATTAAACATGTTAACTTGACAAATGCATTGTCCAAATTTCATTACTCTACAATAATTTTTTCTTGGTGTTGGGATTTTTTTTTCCGTCTGTGTGTTATTAGAACAAAACAAATACACAGATGTATATCACAACCTATTAGACAACTCTTTTATATTGTAAATTACACTATAAAATAAAATAGAAGGTATGAAATCTTAAACAAATTAATTTCATAAATGTTTGAAATAAATAAACCTCAGTAATGAAAAAACAGTAACTATCTCAAATTATCCATACAAATTATCTATTTACAAATTATGTGCTGTAAATTTTAATGTTAAACAAAATAAAAATTACAAAATTATTCACGTTGTCGAAATTAGTTACCTGCAGGAGCTGGAAAGTGTTCGTAGCTATACGACAAATGCGAGTAACGAAGCATGGGAGTAACGAAATGAATGTGTGAGTAACGATTCGATATTTCGAGTCAGGCTCTAGTATTAAATGGCCAGATGTAAGAATATAAATACCATGTCTTGAAATTTTTTAAATATAAATAATTACTTACGGAATTAGTAAGAATGGATGAGATTAAAAATATAATAATGTTTAAATAATTAAAAGCGAATGCGAGTTCAAAAACTAACTCCTTATATGGTTTGCGAGTTGATCCGAGTCAAATTGATAAAAAAAGAATTTACCATCAAATTATTGGCTATTAACTGTTTTATAACCACGAAATTGTGTATTGCGGTCAAGTAGCTCAGTTGGTTAAGGTGCTTAATTCTGATATACGATGGTCACTGGTTTGAATCTTATACTCGCCCCAAACTTTTACATATCCTTCAACTGGCCTTCATTTGTGATAAAGCTGTGTCCACACGGTCAAACAACCATCCGCATATACTTTTACCAAATCAATGAAATAACACTTAAATATACAATATTAGACGTGTTTTTAATGGCATCCTCTTGGATATGGGAATGTAAGTTCTGTCGGTCATTTTTAATTTTAACTCTACTTAACAGTTGTTTTTCATTAGGTTATTGACTAATTCAGTCTAATTTTTCTTCGCTACAGCATAACATGGACGATGTTTCTTTGTTATTCTTGTTCACAGATTATGAACTACACTTACATTCATGTTAAAAAGTTCTTTTTCCGAGTTAAATCACTGTACAATACTGGAAACTGCCTTCATTTTAAAAAGACTTTTAAACCTTAACCTGTTAGTCCACCTTATATAGAAGTGAGGATGTAAATTTTAGTTCAATATTAACTATAACAAATACTTTTTATCCCATACTTTATATGTTTCATTTTTGATATTTATTTTATTTTTATGTTGTCATTCCTACTTCACTTTATTATCCTGTTTTGTTTTGGTCAATTCTTAGTTCAAATTAGTGTCTCAGTATTATGTTTATGTGATTCAGAAGCTCCTGAATATCCTCATATTTATTTGGAAATAGGAAACACTTTATTATTACAGCAAGTAAAGTAATGAGTTTTGTCTTTTTGTTGTCTTTCCAAAATGGAATCACACCGTACGCTCTCAGATGTTTTGTCTGGCGGGTGGTGTTAAATTAATGGCACATACATTTTTTCCCGACATACTGTTTTTTTCACGCAGGAAATTCGCTCTCTGACAGAGAGCAAAGAGCTGACGTACCGCAGTGTAGCAAAACATTTACCAACAACATCAGAGGAAAACCGTTAGTTAGAATACAGTCGAAAAGTGTATTTGGTTTCTAGGCTGTTGCAGTGTACCTATCCAGTGGGGTTAGTAATTTGTCACGTTTGTCAACATCGTCGGATCTTTAGTTACCTCAGATTCGTAACATTTTTTCCCCTGTATAGGCATTGGAAATGTTTTTGGTTTGAAATAAAACTGTATATCTTTGAAACAGTCGTATATATTAGTCTGAAGTTTCTTCTTCTTTTTATAAAAGATCTTTTCTACACAATTGTTAACACTTTGAAAATTTTGGATAGTTTGAAATAACTTCCATAATCAGTTACTGCACAGAGATGCTACCACTGTATTTCATCGCATTTTTTTTCGGATGGCGTTTGTTTCTGATGTTCAATGCAGGATAGAACTTCCCTGGTTAATCTTGATATATATATTCCTTCTCCCAGCAACAACGTGTGGTGGAGCCTAGATTTGTGTACCATTCATTAAATGTGTTTCGCAGCGGTATTTCCGTGCTTGTTACTTCTAGACTGATATAGATATTTAAAGTAGAATGTCCTTGAGCAAAGAAAACCAGATGATAAGAAGTGAAGGTTTAATAGCATCTTTTTACTCCCCTGCGGGGTTCCATTATGACTATATTGTTACATCACTGCAGTAATCCTGTGTACAATATGCATAAAATTTTCACATTTCATAGATTGATTAACTTATATTTGAAGTAAGGGAAAGATGTGAGATACCGTACAGTCCTTAATATAAATCCTATAGGCATGACATAAAACAATTATTATCATTATTACGGCAGGACATTGTGCTTCAAATTGCTTCATTTTATTCTCTAGAGTCTAGAACATAACTTGAGTCCTAACGTTGTTGATGTTGACTGAGAAACACATTCCTAGCAGTCAAATCAGTTTAAACAGTAGTTTGTGCTTTCCGCCGTTACTTTTAGCAGGAAACTTGTAGTTAAGTCGCCTTTTTTGCTATGTAACGAGTACATATACATCAGTACAGTATTACAGTTTGAACTTTAACATATTTTGGCTTTATTTTTGTAGCTTAGAAACGTGAAACGTGTCAGTGGTTCATATAGTGTAATGGACTCAGACCCGTGTTAAAAAAAAAAAAAAAAAAAAAAAAAAAAAAAAAAAAAAAAAAAAGTTTAAAAAAAAAAAAAAAAAGGCAACGTATTTTGCATTAGTTAAAACTGAGTACGGAAACAAATATACCACAAAAAATTACAACTTCCAGGAAAAACCGAAGAAGTTGTTAAAAATCGATGAGAATTGAAGAAACACCACGACTTATTTGTTCATTCTACTGATTAAAATTCCTTCCAATAATAGGGGGACTGTTGGGTATCACTATTTCCTTGAGTCATATATCACTTTCCATACGACAAGAAGTTAATTATTTGGTTGATTGTGGCATAGAAATAAAATTAGTCTAAAAAAATTTTTTATGCTGTTAATGAAAATAAACATACGAAATTATAATATATACATATATATATATATATATATATATTAAAACCTGTTTTAGTATATTGAAGCCGATGATTACAATTAGATTTTTCCATATAAACAAAAAGGGATTCAATAGGAGAAAAGGTTCCTGTCGAGACAGTTACCATAAATTATTTCGATCAAGGTTAGTAAACACCTTACCATTCCTGAATCCTATAGTATTAACACTCCACAGTTTCCTGGAAGGCGCACGTTGTTGAATTAATAATTAAATAATGTGAGGTCAGGAATAAAAACTAAAAAAGTGTTTCAAAAAACAGATGTACGCGGCCGGCGCAGCGCAGCGGTGTGGCAGAAGCAAGAACTACGGAAGGGACTTTTCTCTCGGTGGACGCTGCCAGCGCCGCTGCAATTACACAGTGGATCCTGTGGTCGTAAATCTGGCCTGGCGCGTGACTCCGCCAGACGGCGAGATTTGCCGAGAGCGAGGAGGCTGCGTCTCGCGGTATGCTGACGAAACACTCAGCTGTAATACGGCCCCCACACCCATCACGTGGACTTCTCCATACACGAGCATTTATTTCTGCTTTCCAAATGTTCATCTGCTTCGCACGTAATGAATAGTAATTGAGGAAACCGGAGTCTTACATTCACTTCTACTTATCTATGGGATGCATATACAGGCATTTGCCTACTTTCATCTTCTTTTATAAAACTAGTATGGATACTTCACGAAATTACTGGGACCAACAGACACAAAAAATTCCACTTGCCCAGCCATGAATTATGTTTCAACTTACTAACGTTTCTTTTATGTACGCTACAACGTAATTACGATCACATTTACAGGGACTGAAGATGATTATGGTAACAGCAACTGCAAAGTGAGGCTTTAAGTAGCCGTACAGGCATTAAAATAACTAAAATTGCCAATAATACTCCACTTCCTACGCATTAAATCTTTACTATATCGGTTTATGACTTGAAAACATCTAAGCACGCGAAGAAAATTTCGAGAAAATTCATTTAAGTTTTATACCAGCTGCAGTTATCATGGGACGCAGCGGAATACCACTTTAACATTTCTGTTAAATGTTATATTAGAATTAAAAGACTTTCACAATGTATAGACATTGCCGTAGCTGCTTTGCGGGATAAATAATTGCTGTAACGAAGCAATTTTAAAATGGTTTAAATAATATTTTTCAGATTTCCTCCCCCCCTAGATAACCGTGGGCGTGGATATAAGTCATACCTGATTACAAGGAAAGTGAAGTATACAAACTAAAACGGATCTACAAATAGGTTTTCTTCCCATGATATCCTTGTTAAAGGAACGTTGGAACTAAAGTCGTAAAGCAGTAAAGCAATTATGACAGGAGAAAAACGTACATCAATATTGCATTCGTTGTAAAACGATTACGATAAATATATTGGTGTTTTCAGCCTATTAAAATAATTTTCACCCTTGTGAAGAAAAAAACCACTAAAGTATATCCCTCAACATAGTAAACAGAACTGACATGTTATTAGGTTCTTCGGTGGTTTAATTTATATATATTGATTAATTAAAAAGTCAACCAGAAGGTTATGTTGAAGATTTGTTTATTTGCTCAAAACGAAGTCAGCGATATTCACAAGCATAGATACAATACAGAGATGCACTTCTGAGCCATCGCAAATAAAATCTCTGTGAACTCAACATGAAACACTAACTGGATGAATCTCTCTGTAAAACTGAATGAAGTCAACTAACTGCTCTGTCCAGCCGATCTGTTTATATAGTCTCTATCGAAATTACGAGAATTCTTCAAAGGCATCCGCCCGATATTTCTCGAACATTAACAATCACTCAAACAATCAAACATATTAAAAACAATCGGAATTAATACAAAATTACTGAACAACATTACAAAATGATCAGAAATGGTAATTATAGATACTTAAATTCAAAATTATTTGCAGAAATCATCTCAAACTGTAGAATATTGTCTTGTAGACATCATAACTTGCGTTAATACATGGAATTACAAACATTTAAGAAATTCTCTTGCACCATTCGGTTCTTAAACATATTAAATGGACTTTAAATAATTTTCTTTCATAAAACAAAGTCTATATTCACTGATTTACAAGAAATTACAAAACAAACATACCAGATCATATTCAAGCAAACTTTAGCTAACTACTAATACTTCATACAGTACAATACTATTCAAAATTCAGGTATGAGGGCTGTTACAATGTGTTAAAAATATTTTGTGAAACCATGCATTTACAGCCTTTAACTTACCATAGATTCAAGACATTACCTATCAAAAACAGGTAAAAATCATTTTACTATCATACCAACTGCGATCGGGTGACGCAAGGACATTAAACGTCAGGAGAGAACAGCAAATATTGTGTATAAATTAAAGCAGGAAATTAAAACTGCTGTCATATGTAACATTGTATTGTGACAAACTGGAAACTTTCTACAGTACTATAATATGTCTCTACAAAAGTATAAATGATAAACAGGACATATTGTAACAACCACACTGATTTCTTCGTCAAATTGTAAATATTCCACTAATTTATGAAGTTATATTGATGCACCTATTTATGTACCTGTTTCCAATAAATAGGAGAAAGTTCTCCATATTACAGACATACTTCTTCTGTAATAGATAATGTGTTGCACCAAGCACTCGTGTACTACTTTATTAGTTTAACTCTTAAGTTATAATTGATTTTTTGGATAACTTAAGGATTATTCGCTAATTCAAAAGAGAAATACTATTAGTTAATTATTTTTTAAAGAGTTATTTTGTTTTATATTAATAGCAAATCCTTACGAGTCAGTATAACAAGACATTTTAGTGATTTAACCGGTTAAAGACATAATAAAAGAAATGCCAGAGAGAATTATTTCACCTCGACAGTAGCAATCATAAGAATTCCGGTACAGCTTGCAATGATACCGCTTATAGCCAGCTACATTCCATTCGTTGGTTGTTGGTTACCTAGCTCACGAACACCACTCGAGTATGTTTCCTTGTGGGCGGCCACCATATCCCGCCTCAATAAGAAATAAACCCGGCTTGGAAGTTTCGAAGAGGTCCATTGCCGGTTCCTCACCAAAGGGGTGGTCCTACATACACTCCAGAGATAGCCAATCCTCTAGCCTAGAACCTCCGGAAGCAAAGAATTGCTATACACACGAACGACGCCCAAGGGCAGCAGTCTTGTGGTGGTTGAGAAGCACTTAGTACAGGAGTAAAAACCAGCAGTAGATCGCTCTAGTAACAACAGTCATTTAGTGCCAGAATAACAGCTAACGGACCTGCAGTGGGTAGTCGGGACCGACTGTTGGGGTAAGACGGAATGTATACCTCTAAAAGCCAGGAGAGCTGTAACAGTTTAACAGCAGATAGCCGGAGTTAAGCATTAAGGCCGAGACAGACGTACATAGTTACAGTGGAGGCGCTTAAAGTCCGTTCACGGTAAACTGCAGGGTCGAGGTCAGTCCACTGCACTCAGTCCTATATGAGCAACAAGAAGAGCCTGTTGGAAGGTTCGCGCATAGGCAGACGTCTTCGTGTTAATCAAATCACACCACTGTCGAAGTCGCGGGACAAGGAATATGTAACCTTGAACCGACAGTTCACAATGAACGGACTATATTTGTGAGGGATGGTGTTGAAAGCGATTATGAGGCTATGACGTTGTGTGCAACTTAACAGATTCATCAGTTGTTGCAATTAAAACTGTAGCTGTTGTTGCTTGAAGCATACTTCAGTAGCCGAAGGGTTTGCTAGAGCGAAAAATAAGGGAATGGACAGAAATTTCCAAACAGCCAAAAACTCCAATAAAGACAGCGGCTTTGGATTAACTGATTTGTGGAACTGCACTCGCTGACAATCTCAGTCCTATGTCAACAACATCTCTTGAACAGTAGACGCCGATGCCGGTAGCCAAAACAATTCGCTCAGCGCGAAGGTAAACGACGGAGTGGTGTGACCAGCCGTAAGAAGGGATACAACAATTCTAAACAGCCCTGATGAAGGCCTCAGGTTGGGCTTTGAAACGTTGGAAATAAAACATCGTTGAAAGCAATGCGAATCGCGTATAAGTAAGTGAAATATTTTACTAGCAATCCCCTGGCTGTTAAGTTAGCGGCCGTGGTTTAATAATCTAGTTCTACTAGGCAGCTTGGAATATTTTTAATTTAATAATAGCTATAACCAGTCTTAAGAACGTTTACTTGGCTTTATGTTTATCCTGACTGGAAGGAATAGACTTTATGACGGAGTGAAGCTAAAAGGGCAAGAAAGAATTACAACAAAGGGTTTAACCATCATTTCAAAGGATTGGCATTGTTTTTACAGCGCCGGCGACATCTAATACGTGTGCGTCACTCACTCATTTCGGCATTTTTAATTTAATTCGTGGTGATTTTTCTGAGAATGTAGAGTGCAAAACGTGAAGAGGACATTATAACGAAGCAGTTACAACAAATTTCAACTGGTCTGTACCAGTTTTGGGCATCAGAGAATATCTCCTTCCACCCGAAAGCATTGTTCAAGCCTACAATTCAACAGCAAAGTTCTAAAAATATAGTAACATATTCCCGAAAATCAGTAATTTCTGATATTTTTGTCAATAATTTTTTAGTTATTCGACACACTAAATAGTCTATATTTACAACAAAACTTTAACCAGCAAAACGTTTGTACACTTGGAATCTTTTTTCAAAGACTACTATTAATTAGCATCAATTGAAAGGCTATGCAGTCGGATGCTTTTCATGATTTCATCGTAGAGTGACATCACATTATTCGGAGGAATGAATTTAATGTTTATAGTGGAGACTGGTTATTCATAATGATTGTGCTTTCAGTTAGCCACAGTGACACGTATAATAAAAATCTACTCTAACGAAGTTCCTGGCAAAATAATTAAAGTGTTAATTTTCACGTGAAGCAACATGTTTCAACCCAAGGTTTAATTTGGTTAAAAGTTATAAACATTATCAAAATACACACCGATTCAAAACAGCAAAAATTCGATATTTTATGAAATACATTGCACGATGCCAATCGTTTTTTGTGTTATTTAATCTTTTAGATACTGACGATCGCTGAACCTGCCATGTAGGTAGCTACTCATCCAAGGCAGTTACTCATCCAAGGAAATTACACTGTGATGGATCACCAGTGGATGGAAATGTGTAAGTGATATTTTATGTGTAGATGACTGTAATGTGTGTGTATAATGGTAGTTTATTGTAAATGAATGGAATACGATTGGTAGGAAAAGTAAAAGGCGGTGCTGGTTCATTCAGGCGCTGGCCTGATCTTCCGAAAGACAGCAAGGGGACCGGGTAAATTCGGAAACGAAAATCCAAAAATCTATCAAACCTTCCTCCCTTCACGTGAAACAATTATAGTGATGACATACATATTTAATCTATTGCCGTAGGATTCGAACCGTGCCACGTTACAATTTTGCATTTGAATAATTTAGAAACATTAAATACTTTTAGAAACGAGGTTATTAATCTCGACGTAAATTAACCCCTTGTAGAAATTTTCTAAGTAGAATGCCAAATTAATGTTTCACTTTTGTTTCACAAATTTCGTTTTAGCTTATTAAAATATTAAATACAGAGAAATGTTAAGTCTAAAAGCACTTATGGAATTAGTAGCGAAAAAGGTTTTAGCATCAAAAAATATATAGATGGTTGGCTATAATTCCTCTGTACTTCAGAAGATAGTACTCTAAAATCATAAAAATACACTGCACCCAGCTTCTGTGTTTAGCTTTCCGAATAACTGTAGCAACTTTTTTTCTCCAGCGACTTCACTTTTTAATCAGGCGAATTAAATACATAAAGGCCGATTAGAGATTTTAATACCTCAAAAGCGCTTAGAGGGCGTAATTGCCGAGATCCATTCGGAACAAAAGGAATTTTTATTGTGAAGTAAAGAGGATCGTAAAACGCTTAACGATCTCCCCCATCGTAAATGTTTTATTGCCTTGTAGTCGGCATATTAAATCCATCGTTCCGTATTCATTGCAAATGTTCCGCCCTGCCGCATCCAAAGACTGCTGTAAATGGATTACTCTAAACTTTATAGACACCACAAGAATACCTTGGCTTATAAGTGATTTAACTACTTGGTTCTTAAACTTTAAACCTTGATTTCTAGAGAACTATTGGTTAAAAAATACCTCACGAAGCCGTTGAAATTCTTGTACTGATGTCAAAGTGTCAAATGACGCTTGGCTTTTCGTTGCGTCATAGCTGCTAGCGGGAGATATGGAAGAATTGAGTTCAGTATCAAGTAATCTAAACTATTGAACTGATACGATTTCACAAATGTGACTTCAAATAGATAGCTGAAAATTTGCTAAGAATCCTCCAAGTCAAAGATTGGTGCTAATGGTTTCCAGTACAACCTGAATGTACTCCAAATCTATACGTTTCCTATAGTGGTAGCTAGCACGGTGTTCAGTGAAGACTCGCCAGGTTAGTAGGTTAAACAGAGGTATCATCTATATGTGATTTAAATGTAATGGAAGATGAGGTAGTAATAGCCAGTTGAATATTAATGGTTACGCCTCTAACTTATTATTAAGAGTCGAATACTGATAGGAAGCAACAACATTATCTCCCAGGCATATATTTTCTTCATTTGTGAATACATTCTGCAGTTCTCCATATTCTCTACTGCGCAATTAAGATAAGTAATTACAAAAAAGAAAATATTGTAGGATACAATCAACTTGATGTTGACATAATCTCCAACTCAGAACCAGACCGAAAATATCAAGAATCCATTGTCTTAGTTCGCTGCATTGCTTCCAACATCACAATCAGTTTTCTTTTTAATGTCCTTGTTGTAAAATCTTAAAAATTTGGAATGTGTTATTGCACAAATTTTTTGTCATTACTGCTCATAAAAATGGTTTCAGGTTCAGCATTGGGGATGTGCTGTTTTAATTAAGCATTGTGCCCTTTCACTTCTGATTACCAGTAAGACCTGAAAGAGCAAATGCAATTCAAAGTAACAATGCGATTCAGTGTTTAATCTACTAACTTGGCGAGTCTTCGTTTATACCAGAGTTTACACTTTACACACATCATCGAATAAGACAACCAGACCAACACCAAACCCCCCAGCGGGCACCACGGCCCAGGTACACTACGCGTCATCGCAGCAGTGACGGGGTGGACTCGGTGCACTTAGCCACCATAGAGGTGTGGCCCGCGCGAAGTCACGTGGAGGCGGCAGTACCACTAAATGGACCGAAGACCATAGTCTTCCAAAAATAAAAAAAAGTAAAACATAAAAAATTAAAAAAAATAAACAAAAAGCTTGCTGAATGGTTGCACAACCGAATACATTTTTTTAAATATATGGTTGCCTCCAATCGCTAGTTATGCATATATGGAAAGTGCAACCCGTTTATTATAATGTCATAGCATTTTCTATAAAGTCATGTGCCCTAATATATCACATTTCAATCTAATTGTCATACAAAGACTGCAGACTTGAGATAATGATACATTACAAAGCTAGAAATAATTCCCTACTACTGTATCTACATTATCATTTCTAATCTATACACAATGATTTCCTCTGTAGTATCTCGAAATTCCACATTCTGTACGAGGGTGGTTTGAAAAGTTCTCGGAATGTATTAGAATAAAGTATCTTACCTCGGTGGAACTGCTTTTATTTTTCAACATAGTCTCCCTATAGACTAATGCATTTGGTCCAGCGATGTTCCAATGCCTTGATTCCATCTCGAAAATGAGATTCCTCCAGGCCTGCAAAATACCTCTCCAATTCGGCTGTAAGTTCTTCCCTTGTAGAAAATCTCCGTCCACCTAGGAAATTTTTCAGCTTGGGGAAAAGATGAAAGTCTGATGGTGCCAAATCAGGTGAATAAGGTGGATGTTGCAACAATTCGTACCTCAGTTCATGAAGTGTTGCCATGGCAATAACACTTTTGTGCGGCGGAGCGTTGTCCTGATGAAAGATGACGTTTTTCCTTGCAAAACCTGGCTTTGTTTCGCGTATCCTTTCCTGTAATTGGTCTAGGAGGTTTGCATAGTATTGCCCCGTGATTGTTTGGCCTGTATGAAGATAATGTATCAGCAGAATGCCTTTTACATCCCAGAAAACTGAGGCCATGACCTTTCCAGCCGAACGCACTGCCTTTTCTTTCTTTGGTGGTGGTGAATCAACATGTTTCCACTGTTTTGACTGCTGTTTTGTCTCTGGGGTATAGTAGTGGACACAAGTTTCATCTGTAGTCACAAACCGGCCCAAAAAATCTTGTTGGTTGCTCTGAAAACAGACCAGACTTTGTTCGGACATTTCCAATCTGGTGCGTTTATCGTCCAGTGTCAAGAGCCGCGGCACCCATCTTGCGGATAATTTTTTCATACCCAATTCTTCGGTTAAAATATAATATACCCGTTCAGAAGACATCCCTACAGCTTCAGCAATCTCCCACACTTTCAGTCGACGATCCTCCATAATCATTTTATGCACTTTTTCGATAAATTCTGGGGTCGTAGCACTTTTTGGGCGTCCACTACGTGGATCATCATCCAAGCTCTCCCGACCAAATTTAAACTCGCTGGTCCACTTGGAAACAGTTTAAAATGAAGGAACAGAGTCCCGTAGTGTGTTCTGAAAGTCAGCATGAATTTCCTTTGCTTTCATACCTTTCTTTACAAAGTATTTAATCACTGCTCGAATCTCAGTTTTTTCTATTGTCACAAATCACTACGCGGGAACAACAACAAAGAGTCGTCACTACCACACTCTTGCAGCTAGAGCACTGACGCGCCAAGTGTTCACTCACAAAGGATGTGTGATTATTGCGCGGGAACCTCGTTGCTCTAGCACTGACATCTAGCGGTGATTCCTAGAACTTTTCAAACCACCCTCGTATGTCAAACAATGACATAACATGTGTTGACTAATTGTACACTTATAAGAGTCTGAAGCAGATATCTTTAACAATAACGGACATAAAATAGGTAGCCTGCCATAGTCTGCTGTGGATGGGGGACGTATTAGAGGGAAAGAAGAGGAGAATAGGAACTGGAAGGAATACGGCCATGGTATTTTGAAGGAACTATCCCGGCATTCGCCTGGAATGATTTACGGAACCATGGAAAACCCAAGTATGAACCCGTTTTCCTCCCGAATGCGAAGCCAGAGGATTACCACTCATCCAGCACACTCATAAATGCAAAATGGCATCATTAGCCAACCAAAAAATTTGTTGTTGTATGCAATAAAATCTATCAGCTCTACCTTACCTTCGATCTACAAACTTCAAGAACTTACTCAAGTTGTGTCTCAAACGAAATGTAGAAATTTATAACTCACATCAGGAGCTAAGTTCTATAATGTTTTTAGCGTAGAGAACTTACCACAAAATAATAACTGAAAGCTCAAAAATATTTTTAAACATGCAAATGTTGAGGATTCCGTTATTTAGTGATATGTTTGCTTTGTGGGAATGGTTTGTTTTCTTTCGATTATGTTAAACCCTCTGTGAATGAATGCATGGTATTTTCTACAAGCCTCCGAGCTTTGTTTCACGAAGCAGTGGGGCCATTTGAGTGGAGCATCTGTTGGTCGTATTCACGCGCACGAGTCCGCCTGAGGCTGCAACTAAAACTGAATGCGATTGTGGTGGCACGCGCCGTCTGCGAGACGAACTAAACACTGCGTGTAACGGTCGTGGAACACAGGCTACAACAGGCAAAATAGAATTATCAAACAAGGATTGTTATCAACAAGTTGGCTACAAATGCTCTTATTGTAATTCGTGGTGGGCATGAATTATTCATTTATTAAAAATACAGTTCGACATTATAATGAAATACAATGGAACAAGTTAAAAGCGCTTCGATTTTTTTAAAAAATGGAACATAATTTATTGATAATATGGTGTTGGAAACATTGTTCATTAATTTTTTAGCATCTTGTTTATTTCATGATTAATTTAACGTGTATTAACATATCAATATGTTACTTTTCACTCAGTGACATGGAAATTTGCAAGCGCCTATATTTAAATGTGTTTGTTCAAAAATTGTCCTATTTAAAATATTTAGTAAAAAAGTGTGTTATGTATTGAGTAATTTCAATACATGTCGCTTATATGTATGTGTCTTTCATTTTACTTTTTAATTTTCTTTTCAACATTATATTTACACTTTATTAATTATTTGCAGGTGACTTGAAATACAGATGGTCTTGTTTATACTATATTTCATTTTTTAATGACAACTAACTATTGATAGTTGCGATTCAAGAAATTATGGTGATTAAAAAATATACTCATTTCATTTTGTACCTATTTCTGTATTGAACTCTTTATAGTACTAAATAAGTACTTCATCATGAATAAATTCAATTTTTAGTATTTATATAAATCTGACCATCATTATTAAAAAAAAAAAATCTTGGCTACTTTATTCTAATTTTTAACGTTATTGAAACAAAACGTTAAAAACATTAGATAATCATTGAAACGGAAACGGTTATCCAGTGATTGGAATAGGATCTTACAATACAATGATTAAATAAGAAGCTTCATGTAATACTTATCCTTAACTCTGGAGTCAGTTGATTCGTAGTATGTTCCATATACTACAGAGATGCAGACATTGAAACATGCATATGGTGTAATACCTCCGTCTCTCATTCATTTTTATTATTTCTTATGGTTCCGTCTCATTTTAATATTGTAATATCTATTTAAATACTATATAATTTATACTGCTATCCTCTGTTTACTTTAAGTGCAGATTTTGTTTTCTTCTAAAGATTGCGTACCATTTGCGTACACTTTTATTTAGGATTCAGCTGAATTATGAGCGGTTTTAAATTAAAATAATTATTTACAGTTTTCATTCACTCACTTAGTACAGTAATACTGTCTTGAAATGGAATAATTGACATAACATTTACTATAACAATACATATTATACACAATAAATGTATTTACTTACGTTCGCTCTAAAAACTTTCATAAATTCACTGCGATATTAACACAGTAGAAAAGATACCCACATTACTTTATTTTGTCAGAAGAAAGGTATTCTTTACAAGATTCACAATAACACCACTTTTATATATCAGAGTAGCATTGATCCAAAACACTTGTCGAAAGAAAGAGTTTGGTTTCCTTGCTCACTGTAACCATAGATTTTTCGCAGCCGCTTGCTTCCAGGTCATCTTGGCTGCACACCTTACCTTACAAATCATCAGAAATTATACTTTAGGACCTACCATTGTATGTATGGTAGCCTCATATGTTTTCTCGAGTACTGGTACTCCTAAAACCGCAGTCAACTCTGGATGTCGTCATCACTTCTTGCCCTCTGGTACTACCAGCTTTAAATATTTGATACTGGTTTCTTCTAGGTTCTCTGGCAATTGATTAAGACGCAGGAATCGCAGAAGTGTTATTCGTGTAACACTCCCTATGGGTTCGACGTTCTTTCCCCAAGGTTCGGCTTGCTAGACCTGCAGCGGTGCGTTAGAAGTTGTGTGACATACCTAAGCGTCCCCTCTTCTCGCCTTTCTACTGGCTGCTATACTCCATCTCTCTTTTTGCTAGCTGCCAAAATTATTTATCATTTCCCTGTTAACCATAACGTCTCACAAATAACAATAAAATCTACTGTATAATTAAGGACCATTTTAAGGATATACATATATTAAGGACATATATATTTAATGCATCTATATATCTTTATTTTATTTATATTTTTTTATTTTTGTAAATTTTAAAAACACTGGTTGTTAACTTGTAATTCTATCAGGCCGACTGTATTGTCTATTCAAGACCTAAGGTCAAATAAATAAACTGAATTAAATAAATAAATATGTTACCATGCTAAAATTTCCATACAAATTATTTTTTATCTAATTTCTATAAACCTTAAAGTTCCTACATGATCGCTCCTCATCGAGTGTCCTTTATGGTTTTTCGTCGAACGTAACACGATGTGATGTCGTCGAATAATATTCTCAAAACTTTATTTAAAAAAAAGCATAATAAACAATTAGAGCTTTTCTGCTCCTATGTCGTCTTTTCCACAAGTCCTTCGACTAGTTCGTTGCAGTTCTAAGTCTCACTCTAATACTTGCTAGTCTCAATCCGCTTGTATACATTTCTAGAAAATTGATATTCATATAACCGTTTAGTACTAATAGGATTCCTTGCTCTAAACGAGACCGTGCGTGATGGTGTAACGGCTAGCGTTCTGGCCTAGCATTCAATGGACGGCTGTTCGAATCCCCGTCCGGACATCCAGATTTGGGTTTTCCATGGTTACCCAAATTACTCCAGGCGAATGGCGGGATGCTTCCTTCAAAAGGCCATGGCAAAATTCCTTCCCAATCCTAGCTCCTCATCCTTTCCCGTCTCTAAAAACCTCGATGTTATAGAGATACAAAAAAAAAAAAAAAAAAAAAATACTCTTTAAGATGTTCATTTTTCTGATATTTCCAATAGTGCCATCGTTTAGAGAAGTGGAAAAAACTTAATTACCACTTTGAACACTTAACGCCTAGTTCTTTTTAAAAAGGATAACCAACAAAACTATAGTTTAAAATAAAGACTTCGTAATATTTCTTCTAGTATTTCCATTTGCTTCAATGTGTCGTCTATTTTATGAAAAATATAGAGTCATTCAAATTTTACTATGTTTACAAATATGTAACAATAATTTTAGGTTGTGAAGAAGAAAAAAATAATATTAATGAGGGTAATATAGAGTATTAACGTAAAAACACAGCAGCATTGCTGCCAAGAACAGCATGAAATCCTTTTGAAACCCATGTTCGATGAGGATTGTTTGAAGCTTGTATTTTGAGATGTTCAGCTACCAATAAATAACGCCACATCTAATAAAAGTATAACTAACGAAGGGAAGTTGTAACATTACGGTGGTTTATTTGGGGCTTTATTTGAGCACTTTGGGTCATATTGGGCCCTTTTAGAGTGTAAGGCGCAATTGTTGTAGAAGCGCGAGGGGAAGAAGTTGCACCATAGGTGTTTAGTGGCGTCGGGCGCGGTACCGCCATATTGAGATGTTATAAGTACAGGGACCTGGGAGAAGGGAGCAGTCCATTGCCGAACGACAGTGGAACAGGAAAGAAAAGTTGTGCAAGAAATCTTTCAACTGGAGTGAAACATTATTAGTTTTTTGTGGTTTGGTAGTTGAATTTTGATCAACGTTTATGGGGGAGTAAGTTATTTGGCAAAGTGTTGGTTAAGAGTCGTAAGTCCCTGAGAAGGGCTCAGAATAATTGTCTGCAGACCCACAGATTAAATTCAGTGTTTTGGTTTGGAAAGGGCTGCAACTGTTTAAAGTGTTGTGAAGGGCCGTACAAACTCCCGAACTGGAGAAGTTTCAGCTAAACGATTGTAGTATTACATTTGTGTATGCTTCACAATCAGAGAAATAGATTTTCTCCGAGAAGTTTTTTTTTTTCAATCTGAGTTGATATGTCAAGTTGCGCAATAGGCTGACAGTGTCGAGGATATATGTAGGTGAACGAGAATGAAGGTAGAAATAAATTAGAAGGGAACAATGATTTCAAAACGCTTCCATAACTTACAGCTAACAATTTTTCGGACCTTACTGTTGTTTCAAACGTGGTGTTAATTTTTTGGAACTTTTTTGTAGCGTGAATATTCTGAGAATTTATCTTTAAATTTACCTTTCGGTAGGTTGATTGAAGGAAAAGCATAATTTAAAATAAAATATTAGTCTGTTATAAACTATTTGTTTTTTTGTTTTTTTCAGTAGAGGAAACCTTTACTATTTCTCGAATGATAATCAGAATTACAGGAGGCTGAAGTTAATACACCACTGTATTCAGGCGATTGAAAGGGTCTGTAAGATTTGGGAGAGTGGACTGTTGCAGTCCATGTAATAGTAAATAATCTTATAAAGTATATTGCGATAGGTTTTCTACTCTTAAAAGTCAAAAATATGCATTGAATCGACATCTTTTTTGATAATATATCCATAATTTACCAGAATCAAAACTGGAATTAGAAACTTCTAATTTACTGTTTGATGTAAATATTTGGAAACGATATTTGTCTAATGATTTTTGAATAACCCAAACATTCCTCAGCCGTGGTGATATTACTAAATTTGACTGGAAATATACGCAGCATGTATGATGTACTCACTTTCTTTACCGACATTTTGACCGTAGTTTTGGTCTTCTGGAATTTCTGGGAGAATAGTGGGTACATCATTGATTCAGCACTTATGTCGTGTAGCAATTGATAAAATGCTGACATTTAATTTCACTCTTCTACAAACACACCTTTGAAGCATTGAAAAGCGTTGTTTAGATATACTGAAACCACCACGTTATTGGAAACTATTTAACGCGGTCACGGCCAGGTTCACGTTGGTGAGCATTACGATACATTGTATTTCGTCTTTATTGCAACGATTAATTTCATTAAAAGTTTTTATGTGCCCGATAAACGTCGACGCCCGCCGTCCAATTCACTTTGGCGACCCACAAAGCAGGGCTGCATGTTGACAGCCACTGTCCCGGGAGAACGGTAGCTCGCTCTATTAGCATTTGATGTAATTAAGCGGCACGGTTTGTTCCGGCGCGCTGCGCTGCTCTGTTGTTTGTTGTCACACATTACTATCTCTGGCGATCGCGGCCGCTTTATCTGCGCCATCTGAGGTGGAAACATAAACTAACCCACACCACAGATGAATCAACCTGCCATCGCCATACCAGGGTCAACAGCGCACGTGTCACCGTTGACTTTCGGCTCTTCTGGGCATTTAACACCACCCGGTTCCGTTCAGTCCAGTAACATGTAAACTATATCTTTTTTTTTTGTTCGCACCACTGTTATTAACCTAATTGATTCGGCTTCATGGATCGAGCTCATCAAGAGTCACTGCCAAATCACGCAGCGCATTTTGTTGAAAGTGGCAACGAATCATTGCGTGTGACCACCGAAAGACTTGTTTACTACACTGTTCTGGATAAAAAACGATGTGTTCCCTACCGATAGAATATCATTGAATCAGGAATCCATTTTGCTTCACAGTTATCAAGTTCACTGCAACAGTTAGCTTTTATAGGTGACTGTGCATGGAGAGGATAATGATTTGTCTTTTACAAATTTTACTGGCTTCGGTTTCATAAATCTTACTTTTCGTATGTGAAGTTTGTAATGCAAATATTGTTTTCTCTTCTCTTGAAGAGCAGATGGATGGTTACTGAGTCTTGTTTATTATTCAGATGATGTTGCATAATAAATATAAAACTAATACTAAAAAGTATTTATTTTATCTACATTAAATACGAATTATGACAATAAGATATTAATTACTTCTTTTGGATAATCTCTGAGAGCACAAAGAAAATGTGATGCTGGTCAAGGAGAAAAAATAACTGGAGGAGGAGGCTGATTAAATTGTATGATGAGATTGGTCTGAATAATGGATGATTGCTGCTTGTTGATTCCGGAACACGAAAGAAGTTGACTTATGAAAAATATTTACGGCTGATGCCAAAAAGAATATTGTTTGAATGAAGTTGTGTTGCATTGATTTCATAGCGTTGAAGGAGTGATGTAATGAGCAGTTCAATATCCGAATTATTGTATATAGAATTTATTCTGGAAGAAGATTTTAATACGAGATTCTAAGTATACAGATACATTTCAGGCAGCTAAAAGGAAGATAATGAGTTATAGCTGAATGGCTGTCTGTCTTGGTAAGAAAAGACGGCAAGAACGTAATCCTTCCTGGTGGAAACCCTTAAGAAGCTAGATGAAGGTAACGTGCATTAGTATAGGCTTAACTTAAAAGAAGTTCAAGAGGTAAACTTATTTATAGACATTATTTAAGAGACCGAAGCTGAGATCCTAGTAGTGATTTATAGAATGAAAGTGGGCGTTGCATGTTATGAGAACATCAGATGGCAGATGAAGCAAATACGCCAAGTAAGGAGGGAGATTTAGGGTAAGACATAAGGATTTTCACGGTCAAGAATAACACTTGAGAGAGACAGATGGAAGCAAATGAAGAGATGTTTGCTCAAAAGTGGGATATCGATTGGTGGCTGTATTTGCTATATGTTAAACCATACCTGTTAATATAAACGTTACTCTAAAAATAACCTTTAATTTTGCTTTCATAGAAATTACGTATCCGAAAATTTAAAGAGGTCTGATTTGATTCTTAAATGCAACAAGGAACAAGTGAAATAAATTTCAGATGTTCCAGATAAAAGGATCAGTTCTTAAGAGAATTAGCTATTTCCTTCAGGTGATACCAGAAGATAATGGTTAGAGCATCAAAGCATATTTCAATCGGTGAGTATCCTAATTAAGAAAAATAGTCACCTTAATTAGGCGGTCTCGGAAGGGGAAGACGCAGAACCGTGAGCACGGCGCTCTGACTGCATAATGGAAATGTAATGGAGCCTCCAGCGGAGTAATCGCGTTCGTTTTATTAACCGAGAACAGTTCGTGCCGAGAAAAATAGAAAACGAAGAAAGTAATAGAGTTGTAATGGAAAATAAATTGCTGTTCCCAACTTGTAATCAATTTCAATGAACGCAATATAGCTTGAGGTGTAGTAATTACTTTTACTGCATAGCGTTTCTCTTTCTTTCAACAAATGATTGTTTTTGAACGATATCAGTTAATAATGTTGTAAATACACTTTGCCTACAGTTAGTAACTGGTCAACGATACGCTGAATTTCTAGTGTAAACTGAGTTAATTCCGTATACTTTTCGGTCTCTTTTTATCTCCTCTGTCTCTCAGGTAACCTAAATCAATTTTCAAACTATCTTTTACCTTTTACCTTATGCGCAGGAGAATATAAATGACAGGATCTAATTTTCATTTTCCGTGAATATATTCAGTAACAAAGATCACTTAGGTCTGCCAAACGTGGTGCACGAAAAACTTCACAATCGAGTAAAACATTTGTTTATTATAAATTATACATAATTGAACATACTGTAAATATTTTGTGTAACCAGAAAACTTTCAAACGACTTCAAAAAAATTTAGGAAACAGCACAATATTTTTTCAGGTGTTGTTGAAAATGTTCGCCTTCAATTTTGCATTCAACATCGTAACAGGCTACTTTTCATACTCAGCCATATCTCAAGGTAACAAACTTCTAAGTACTTCAATCACCATTTTTTTTACTTATTGCTTTACGCCTCGTCGACGGCTAAGGTCATTAGAGGCGGGATGGGACTGGGGACAAGGAACGGGAAGGAATGCGGCCATGGCCTTTTTGAAGGAAGCATCCAGGCGTTCGCCTGGAGTGATTTGGGGAAACCATGGAAAACCCAAATCTGGATGCCTGGACGGGGATTCGAACCAGCGTCCTCCCGAATGCGAGGCCATAACGTTAACCGTTCACCCACCACGCTCAGTTTTTTCTTCTCCACTCATTATTCAATGATACAACCAAGATTATGTAAAACAGGTTATAACACCGTTGGAAACCTTGTACTTACTAGAAGTTTGAGAGATAACTGTATTCCAGTTCGTTGTGAATTACGGGGTCGTGATGAAATACAGATGTTACGTGCCAATATTCAAGATAAACTAACTACTAAAACCTGTACGCGATTAAAACGAAGAGTCGGTGTTTGATGACTATGGTGTCCCAGAGAATTTAATGTAAGAAATTTGGACACGAGTTGTTGCCGATTAATTTGATATGTCTGTGCTTCATGAGTACTGGGCCAAGATGGCAACGTTTGGAAGGCAAGTAACCTACAGCTAATCTACGCAATGATGAGGTAGACAGCCTTATTATTAGGGCAAGGGATGAAGTTCTTTGCAGCTTTACTGCATGTCCTAGACATTAAGTATGCAATTTCGTACATTAGATACAGCTGCAAGTAATAATTTTACTCCACGAAACAACCAAAACTGGTAGAGAATAATACCCAAAAACTAGCCAGACACAAAACTGAATTGAATACAATGGTCCTTACAACGAACCCGTAATTGTTGAGTGCACTACTAAACATTTAAAGATGTATATATCAGAATATTTTTGCCTGCAACACAACTTTTCTAAAGAGTTACTGAGGATAGACAAAATATAAATATATATATTTTTGGAATGTTGTTGTAGGCTATACTTTAATGCTATACACGTTTCGCCTCTCATCGAAGCATCATCAGCGACAAATCTATGTAAAAATTTTACATTTAGTTTTGTATAACATAATTCTAAATTGAAGATTGATTATAAATGGTTTTAGCGGTAACATGCTTTTGGGAAAAGGCGACGATGTGTGGTTACGTACCCTGATAACACTAAAGTAAATAGTAAGTTGTAGATAATCAGAAAATATTTCAATTTAAAATTATTTTAAACATCTATACTAACATTATAAATTCGAAAGTAACTCTGTCTACCTGTCTTTCTGCCTTTTGGTCTATTTCTTACGTTTCTTGGGTTAACTGCTGCTAATCCTATAGTGAATAAATTTGACAAAGAGAGGATATTTGGCATTAGAATGGAAATAGCATACTTTTTCTGTATAAATAATACATGTTGTCATGTAATTTTGAAAAATTACTGAATGATGATAGACAGACGCGTAAGATGTGTACGAGTCTCTGTTGTGCATTCACGCATAGTAGTCTGGCAGCTTAGCGGTTAATGTACTTGCCTACTGATGTTTGGAGTGTGGTCTTCGGTTCTAATCCTGGTGGAAACAAAGATTTTTAAGAATTATTTTTGATCGTATGAGCCACATGTGAAAGGTCGGTTGATCGGATTCCATGTTAAACTGCCGATATCACAGATTTAGTGGTGCAATGCATGGTAAATCGTAGGTGGTCTAGTTGTACTTTGGGCGTACACATTTTACTCTATATTGATCCCTCAAGGGTTGTTACTGTCGCATTCAATGTCTGTGTGATCTGCATTAATCTATATTAATTTTTTTTAAATGCGAAAGGAACACTGTCAATTCGTCTCTCTCTCTCACTCCTTCTCTCTCCCTCTCTCTCCCTCTCTCTCTTTCTGTATTTCTGCTTCTCTGTCTGTTTGTTACGTTTCTTAGGCTAAACGGCTAAGCCGATCATGATGAAATTTGACAAGGAGAGGCTATTTGGCATTAGGATTGACATGGCATACTTTTTTCTGTATAAATAATACATGTTGTCTTATAATTTTGAATAATTACTTAATGGCGATAGATAGACGTGTACGATGTGTGTGTCCCTGTTCCACCATCCCACATTGCGGTCTGGTAGCTTAGTGGTTAATGTCCTTGCCTCTGCTGCTGTTTGGAGTGTGGTCTTTGGTTCAAATCACGGTGAATGCAACGAATTTTAATAATTGTTTTTGATTGTATGAGCCATGCCTGTATGGTCGGTGGTTCAGATTCCATGTTAAGCAGTAGATATCACAAATTTAGGGGGGCAATGCATGACAAATCGTAGGTGGTCTAGCAATACTGTGGGTGTACACTTATTACGCTATATTGATCAGTCAGTGGTTTTACTCTTGCATTCAATGTGTGTGGGATCTGCACTAATAATATTATAAATGCGGAAGTAAGTCTCTGTATTTTGTCATGTTTTGATGACTAAATGGCTATACCGATATTCATGGAATTTGACAAGGAAATAATTTTTATGTGTAGGAAGGACACTGGATATTTTTTTCGGTAGGAATAATAGTTGTAGTCACGAAATGTTGAGATCTTATCGAATAGTAACAGACAGACAGATGCGTTTGTTAATCTGTAATGTTACATCAGTTTCTCAATCTGTGCTTCTCGCGCAGTCTGTTAGTGTACGATTTGTTAGTAAATTTCGTTTAGAGACAAGACTTATTATTTAATAGAGATGTCGATTGGCTCTGCCCTCTAGTATTGCTAGTTTTTGGCACGAGTTTATTTTATTTTATTTTTTGACATGCCTTGAGGGCGTAAACCTGTCCTAAGGTGTAGCTCTAGCAGAGCTCGAGTAGCTAAAGTTATTAGAACCCAAGAATCGGATGCTCATGTTGAAGAAAGAAGAAAATACCAATCTGAAATAAAGCTATCCTTAGTTAAGCTCCCCCCACCCCCACCCCCCACCCCACACACACACTTCCACACCTTCGTTTGTTTTTATGTTTTCAAATATGTTGGAATTTGATTCTCTTCATGAGACAGGTTCGATGGTAGAATGATATGGTGATCGCTTTTCTGTCATATTATGTCGACTCGATGTTGCTTGGGACCAATCCTACATTACTAACAGCTTTAAATATTCAATTCTGGCAATGAAATTCTAAGTTCTCGCGTACGAAGTCGCAGGTGACAGCTAGTTATGTAATAAGTTTGAAAACTAAATGTACATTTTAAACGCAGACTGGTCGCCGATGATGCCTCGATTAGAGGCAAAACGCGTACGGCATTAAAGCATACAAACAGTTGCATTGGAGTTATCTGCATCATTTAATATAACCTTTTTTAATTATGTTTTGCACCTCCATTTTGAAAGCAACGATACGATTAAAAACTGGAAATGATTGAACATTTTATATCATCACGCTAATATCTGTTATAATGCTTTTAGAGATTAGTTATAATTATTTTTTCGATGGAAATCAGGAAAAGTGTAAAACGATTGATCACATTTGTGAATTTTGGCAGCAATTTCATTTGATAAACAATGTCAGCAACAAACTCATGGGAGCGAAATGAGTAAAAAAGCCCTGCTGCACGGATCAACAGAAACGAAGGGTAAAAGTATTTATTAAATACGCTCATTCTATGGTAAATGTTATAACTATACAACTATTGTGTTTTCTATTCTAACTTCAAATATTCATACGATATTTTAAATTGGTTTTATGGAAGTAGGTTTGTCGATAGTAAGTGTGCGTCATACTGCTGAAGTGAGAACTGCATAGGTACCTAAATAGCCGTTTTATATTTCCTTAGCCAGGTTTATTTTAAGGAAAAACGAATATTCTGTATCAACTACGATGATGAATATTTTTTAATATTATGATTAGTGGTTACTTATGAAACAGATACTGAATTTTCTTGTTTATCTGGTTGCATGATGATGCTACTGTGTTTTAAGTTCTCTTTCACTAGTTGGAAATTTCTCTCACTGTATAAAGAATATTGCTGAAAATGCGAATATACAACGCTATAATTTTACCGCTGAAATTGTTGCTATATTGATTGGCTTAATTGTATTCTCCATCCTAAGTAGCCTGATGGTTGGTGAGGGCTCTCCATTCACGTACCGTATCGGCAGCTGTGGTGTTGTGCGGGATGGCGTTCCGCCCCTGCGCGTCCCGTTCCACTAATGACTGCTCATCAGTGCTGCCACTACACCTGGCGCCACGGGCCGCGGCCCATCAGCCACCGCGTAATGTGATGCACCTCGGTCACTGTTCTCACGGGCCCCAGTTGGCACCACTGCCAGTAGAGCGCAACTACCATTTGATGAATGAATTTGGGGCCAAATCCTGACAGCTAAAGTTACGCGTGTCCTGATGGTGATTAGGAGAGGCACTAAAGCTCATAGCACTGCATTTAAATGTTACCATCCGAGACCATACGATGCTATGTCTAATGTTTGCGGGAACCAATGTTTCATTTTTCAACTTTAAACTTGTGTTTTTTCTGACTATTAATTTCAGAAGCTTATTCGATATATGTATATTATACATTTGTGTCTAGATCCGATATAAACAAGAGTGAATATATCTTGAAAACAGTGGTGAGATTCGAATAATCGAATCCTGAAGCTGGTAAAGAAACTTCTAATCATAACTAGTAAAACGCTAGCTTGGCCATTGTAACGCTATAACATCACGTGCACAGTCAAAAAACAGTCACAGATATTTTCAATGACGTAGTTAATATTGTATTGTACTGGTGGTGTAATGGTTCAATATAATTTAAAATGAATACCAGCCATAACGAAAAATATGTATCGTAACTGGTTTTTGTTATTCTTCCGTCTTGCAACTAAAAAAAATTGTTTTTATGGCAAAAACGTTTCGTCCTTATTTTAGACATCTTCAGTACCAGTTTTATATCACGAATTAAAACGTGATAGATCGTAGTTCCACATCAGCTACTTGTCTCACACTACCACTACTGTCAAATATTTTTGTAGGATTCATTTTTTTTAGATTTGTCTGACTACGAACCGTATATAGGCTAAACTTTTGTTGTTGTTGTCAACATTTCGCTTGGCTGGCAAGGCAGACAAATCGACCAGTGTATGAGCTGAGCCTAAAACCTTAGAGCCATTTTTCTCGAAATATTCTGGATAGTGCTCTTTACTACGTTACTGGGTGGACACCATTAAGGTATACCATTAACCTGCAAAGTCACATCCTGAACTCAATTTCTGAGACTGTAAGGTCCCCTTGTAAGTCCATCTGAATGTCTTCCGTGTTCTCCATCAATTCCGTGTGTTGCTAACTTCCTGATGTTACGAAGCAAAGTATGTTTACATCGTTGACATATGGCCGCTATTGTGTTGCTATTTTCCATACTGACTCCTGTGATTGTTGCATTTGCTATTCTGTTTTCAACAGTTGCTGCCAATTTCTGTCTTGAAAGTTGTAATGGTCGCCATTTTGTACACTCAGATCTTAGATTTCCTGGTTTATTGCAAATCGAGCATCTTCGTGGCTGTCCCTCATATATTATTAATGTTCTGAAATCCTGTATCATTACATAGGAATCAATTTCGATACATCGCATGGGGTTGTTGGAATAGAATCTGAACTTTAGGATCCATTTTTCGACCGTTGGCGTTACTGTGTCTCCATAATTACTGATTGTTGCTGTTACAGTGGCATTATTAATTTCAAACGACACGAACGTAGCCCCAACCCTGCGTGGCTTGTAACTACAGTACGTACCGATCCGACTTGATTCTAGCAGTCGGCTTTCCCTCCAGTTTTCTCTACGATCGTATTGGACAAGTTGTCATTTGTAATTTTGACGTCAACTGCTTATGTCAAGACATCTATTTGTATTCCATATAGGTCCTCGTCTGTCAAGATGAATTTTTTTCGCACAGCAGTTCATGAAAGTCATAATCTCGTGGTCCTGAGTTCTTCGCAAAGAGGGCGCTTTTCAGAGTATTCTTTCGTATCGTAGATTCCATTTTCAGTTGCGTATCGCAAAAAGTTTACACTGTCAGCCACTTGACGTCTCTTGAGGTGGTATAGAGTTAGCGCTCGTGACGACGGCTCGATGCGAACTGCGTACTGAGCCACCCACAATGGTGGGTTTAATTAATGAAGATGGTATTTGCTGTGTAATATTTAATTGATTTAAACTAATTTCTACCAAAAGTTTAATACATTTCTTATTTAATAAAAGTTCTTACAAGTCATTTTAACTTAGATTTGTGAGACAAAACTTTTTTTTTTGCTTATTGCTTTACGCCGCGTCGACGGCTAAGGTCATTAGAGGCGGGATGGGACTGGGGACAAGGAACAGGAAGAAATTCGGCCATGGCCTTTTTGAAGGAAGCATCCCTGCATTCACCTGGAGTGATTTGGGGAAAGCATGGAAAACCCAAATCTTGATGCCTGGACGGGGATTCGAAGCCGCGTCCTCCCAATGCGAGGCCAGAACGGTGAGACTACATGCAACCGTGTTCTTCAACTAAGAGAAACTGATTTTCCGCCTATAATTTCTAATCATCGAACAATAAACCAGCAAGAAGCGAATCACTACAGGTTCAAATATTATGGGGGGATGGTAAATACAAATTTCAATGATAATGATATCTTTATCTTTGCAGAAAAGATGAGGATATGGGCTTTCAAATTATTGTTTATAAATTTATGTTAAATTATAAATTCAAGCCATTCTTCGTTATCGTAACTAACACTTGATAAGGCTTAAATAAAACTTTCTTCATATCTAATCAGTATGAAGACGGAACAAGTATTACCACAAAAATTTGCTGCCGTAGCAGTCACAAAAACATCGTTTGCTAACAGCCTGTTTGTTTTCTAAACAATTTCATGCACATAATGGTTATGAGTCACTATATGGAACTTTTTTATTTAAGGAATTTAGCCATGACCGTTCGAAGAAACCATTACGGTATTCACTTCGATTGATTGTAAGGATCCATGGAAAACTGAAGAGTGGATAGCTGAAAGGGGATTTGAAAAAGCGTCCTACCGGTCAACCATAAAACTAGGTGAGATGAAACTTAACTTTGAAATATTACTAAACACACATCTTCAAAGGCGTATAATTTACTTCATTATACTGTTTATCATCACAATAATTAGTCACAGAAGTAGAAATATTATCGCTACAATATAAACGAACTATGTTCAGTGTTCCCTGAAACCAGATACCCTCAAACTGAAGCTTGGAAGTGTGAATTACCATCAGAATTTGTCTACACAGTAAATTGAGGTAGCATTAGTCTGCATAACAAAATCAAATAAATGAAAGATCCTTAAATGTAAACGTGTAAACGAAGATTGTTAGAGTTGAGATTCACCAGTGGACAATAAAAGCGACAGAAACGTAACAAATACAATATATGAAGACACAGTTCCATGAAATCAACCGAAATTTTTGGACTGTTGTGATTTTTACTGATTCTTCTGTAATTTTTTACGTTGTGGAAAATGGAAAGGGCATATTTTGTTTAAATGTCGTGAAATTGCACAGTAAAAATGTAGTATCGATAGTTTTTAGACCAAGTCACTGGCTCCTTATTCCCGAGTTGCAGGTATCTTTTCGAGTTGGACGCTAATGCTAGTGAACATCTGTTCGGTTTACGCTTTTCCATCGCAATGCTGGATGTGAAAGGTCCTGACACTGTGGAGCGTGCGTGCGTGTTTTATTCGAGGACGCCCGCGCGTCACAACCGTGTTAATTAATTTGCATGTTGTTTTATTTATACTTCTCATGCTTTTAACAACTCTGAGCGCAGAACTGAAGCTGTTGCAGAGAATCCGTAATAAACAAACAAGCAACGCCCTACTCAATTAACGGGCTGGCCTCCAAACCTTTAGTACAGCCGAGTCACTTAAAAAAACGGAAAATGTGTTCCGACTCGACCTTTTTTCGTTGTTGCTGCTGCTTCTCTCCTCCTGTGGTAACGGCATTCGTATGCGCGCCGACACGACTGAATGACAAAAGAGTAACACTGAAAACAAAGTTTTATTTAAATTCAAATTGTTCGACCCGTTGGGTAAAACACGTTGTGCATTTGCAATGGAATGAGAGTATTTTTCTTTTTGTGCAGCAATTTTAATAACGTCAGTTCACCTCTCTGATTTGTATCTAATGTATACGTATCTTTACTCCATTTGATGTTTTCTCTTAGCTTTGGGACGAGGTCGTGGTGGAAAAGCGGTGACAAGGAGAAGATAACTCTCTTTGGTGATTGAAGAAGCTACAAGTGAAAGAGATCAATAAAGTCATGCCTTTTTGAGGAAAAATATTTCACGTATGATATGCGTCTATACTGCAAAAGTAAGACTATAGCAAGATTTTTTGACATATGTTTACTGTGAAAAACGAACACATAAAAAAGAAAGATTTGACTTTGTAATGTGAAAATCTTGTCATCAGTCGCAGAATTGTGACACATTACTTAGCTTCTGAACCAAATACGGATGTAACAAGGATGTCCTGCCAGATCTTTATGACTACAACCTCGAAGAGTGATCACATCCTAGTGACTGCTCTAGTATCAAATCCTCTTATTGTTGCATCGTAATATTATGAGAATTAGTAGAAATATACTAGAAATGCGTTCAGACAAGTGCAATTTTTTTCAATCTTAATAATAAAAAATTTAGTATATTTGCACGTTTTATTTAGTGTGACTTAATAATTATCATCCATATATTTAATCTAATTTAACAAAAACGCCATCGTTCTATGAAACATGATTAATAATTGAATCAAACATGTTAGTACGTACAAAAAAGAAAAAGCCTATCTGAAACCCAACTCCGGGAGAGAAATAAAATTAGTGAATTGTCTAAGAAGGTACCACTTAGAAGTTGGAACGATATTCTGCCGTAGGTTTTCTCTAAGGTTTTCATGATATTAAAAAACGACAAAGTGTCTATTTCAGGCAATTTTTTAACTAAGCTAAGCAACTTTCACTGCAAGATGAACAATGCAACAAAAAAAATTCTAATACCAATACCAATGTTAATGTCAGTGGAATAGTTCCCATCGCCCTTCGGCGTAATTTCGTAGGATCACAAATAAAAATGCTCGCGGAGGAGAAATTGGACTCCATTGCTACCTTAATTCTTCAGGTTGATTAACTGAAATTTTTTTCTGTTTATAATGTCACGAGGCTTAGAGATTCTTAGGAACTATCACTTCTGTTGCTTTTGTCCTATATGCTAAGAGTTTTTGAAAAGTAAACGGGGAGCTTATTAGGTTTTGAGTGGCATTCGAAAGTGACTTAAATTTTTTTATTGGTCTATAAGGTCTACAAGGTCATGTCACTAATACTGTTAATTAACGATTAGCATTGCGGAATTGTTATGGATAATTTTTCAATTATGTGTCAAAAATTATTTTATCCTTGACATACTGTGAATAATGCTTAAGTCAGATACTGGTATGATAAAACGTAAGGCACTAAAAGCGTATTGACGTATGATTATGCATTAAACTATAACAGACAGAAGTGAAACGGATGGATTAAATAAAGGCGTTGGCGACTTTTTCGGTGGACGTTCTTAGAAATATTAAAAGATCTTGTTTTGTGAACAGCTTACCTAATCGCCAGACATATAAATCGAGGACTATTTTATATATAACTGTTAAATAGCATAATACGAGAGTAGTACAAAATGAAATTACTATATTGTTGGATGTTAAAATATTTTTTAAAAAACTATAACATCGCGCTGTAATAATTAACCAGTTAAAAAAACTGATGCTGAAAATTCATTCTTCGTTAGTTAAATCGGGTATATTGATGTGTTAGGTTCGTTAAAAAACTTGGGATTTCCAGTGTAAACTGTAGTGTGTTTGCATCATATCTTTCTTCTAGTAGTTTTGATGTAAATTAAATTTAACAAACTCGTTGCGCTTTGGTGAGTGTTCGTGTACGATGCAGTGGCTTGGTTAACGCTTGCCCTGTATTCTAACGTATTATATCTAAAAAATCGGAAGAAATAAATGTAGTCAGAAAGCTATATTAACAGAATCCGAAGGAAGAAGTATTCCAACGTGATGTACGGTTGGGGTCTCGTAAAGGATTGTTCGTATGAGATGCAGTGAGAGCTGTCACGCCTATCTGTGTTCGGTACGAATTAATTATCATATAATAGCCTCTAAGCCTATCAAAAATGACAGATGAAAGGACCGTTCTGAGAAGTTTCTTTACAGTTACCTAAATAAATAGAATTGTTTGTATGTAATGCTCACAACCTTATTTTGTAATTTGTAGCCTACTTACTTCGGTTGCAGCTTACGCAGTGATACAGATGGAACTTCTACTGAATTAATGATGTCAGCATTATGGAACCAATGAAATTAAAAACAAATTAGGAATCCACAAATCTCATGCTATAGCGCGCGATATTGGTTTTATCCCTGGCCTAGGTCTGATTCAGCACCTTAAATATGGAACTACTTCCATCCCTATGAAACAATAACTTCAATAACTCGGCGCTTATGAAAGCAGCTTAAATTATTAATAATACTAAATTCATTGTGAATTATTCTGTAAAAAATTGTGCCAGTTGTCATTCTGATCCTGTCTGCATTTCGACATTACCACAACTTCTACTAACATTGCTGTTCAAAATTTATAGCTTTTACTATCCGTGTACGAATACATACATTGTATTGCGATCAAGTTTGAACTACGGGAAATCTTTACATATGTCTGGTATAGTGATATCAGTAATAAAAGCAATTAATAAATACTATATTAATTTAAACTCAGTACATACCTTTATTTCAGTATTTCGGCAAATTATTTCTTCGAGTATATTATAACAGTAACTCAAAATATCTACATCGAATATAAATATCTTGTAAGCCCGTCGAAAATGACGTGTTGAACGCAATATGGTAGCAATTCGTTTCTACACTAGCTAAGTATAATATTTATCAAATAACGCTTATAATCTTGAAAGTGATATAATGTAGATATTTCTTAGCTTACTGTAACAACGATATCGCTGTATATATATATATATAGTATAAGAAAAATCTACATCGTATGAATTTTAATTAAGAAAAAACAACTAATAATTAATATTTCGATTTTTACGAAATACGAGTTTTTCTTTTAGTGTGCTAGCAGCTCATTTACTCGTGGATGCTTAGAAAATAGAACCATTATTAAATAACGCGCATAACCTAGAACATCTCCGGTCGTTGTTGGTTGGGGGGCGCAGGCGGAAAGCGTGACATCAGAGTGTGAAAGACATCACTACATTATGACCAAGATTGGCATTTTGTAGGCATTTATTGCTCCGTTCACCGGTAGAGTAGTGTCATAAAATATAGCACAGATTTTAATCATAAACTTTAGAACTTTGGAAACCCTGTTTAAATTGTTTCCGTAGTTCTTACGTTATTCTAGACAAATTGACAGACGGTTGCAGCCTGCATACATATTTATAGTAGTATGGAAAAATGAATAATCACATCCATCGTCACGATCGTCTCTAGTTTGTTTTGTTTCATCTGTGTTGACTACCCGTTAAAACGCAGCCATGTGTTAATCTACATCTAGCCTGAAACTTGTTTGGAGGCATGGGCAGAACAACGCAATAATTAACAAACAAAACACGGTAAAACGCGCGAATTAACGTACGAAAAACCAGATGATTAGGTTAGTGTTAAAAGTTTAGGAATGTAAGTTTGAAATAGTTGTGTAAACATACTGCAATAAATACATTTGGCGCATGGCTACGAAATGTTAAAAACGAAATCAGGTGTTTTTTTATGGTAACTGAGAAATTGCAAGAATATATATTCACAAGGAATCATCTGAGTCTAGTACACTTATCATTTACGATCCAAGTGCTTCCGGATATAATGGAATGCTTTGTACAGGTCTTGTTTCTTTTTAATTTAGCCTTTAATTAACCTTCATCAAGCATTAATGTGAGTTGAAGAAAAATCAACACTGAAGCCCTGTCTTGCTATTAGCCGCTGTGCCCGGGTTACACAGTGCAGAGAGCTGTGAGCGAGCTCCGGTCTGCATTGTGTTCCGCTTAACAGCTGGACGAGCACAGCTACAGAGGACCAGCTGAGATCCATGCGCGCGTCCTGCAGCAGTCTGCAGGGCCAATCCAGACAAAGCTGTATTAACACGCACGCAAAACAAACCACAATAGTAGTAGTGGTATTTGGTCGCGTCTAGCGGACAGCCTTTGACGTCAATTTAACGGTGGACTCGGCGAGGTAAAAAAAAAGTCTCGCACTTGACCTTTCTGTTTACAATTTTCCAAAATTATCTATGCAAATGTTGGGGCTATACATAATTTCTCCATCACCATTTCTACAATCACAAGCAATTCAACATTCAACAGACTAAACTAAGTTTATACTGTTCCCCCACCACCTCCTTCTATTTATTGGCTCATAAACCAAACAGACTAATCTTGGAAATAAATGGTCTGCCACCCCCTCCTTTTGCAGAAAAATCGAGTTCTATTCTTTATAAATGCGACGAATGGACATCATATTAATAACAGGAAAACTATTCGCTTTCTGCCAACTGCACGAGTATACATGGTTACACATTAAATTGTTTCATAAGTGAGTTCACACTAGTTACCAGAATGACTCATCCGCGCTGCAATACTTGCATCTCCAAGTTCCATTAAATCAATCCAGATTCTTTTAGCTGAGCGTAGATAGTCGTTCGATATAACTCATACCTATTTCTTCTCCACGCGTACTGTTACTGCACTATGCGCTTCATGCACCTCTGTTGTGGTCGCTATCATTATGGACAGACGTATATATTGTCATCTGACTGCGAATCTTGATAACTGTTTTCAGTTAGTGTAAATTATTAGTGCACTCCGTATTTTTTGTTTGTTTGTGTATGTGTATGTCTGTGTAGAAACAAGAGACCATCCCGCATTTACTTAAGTGATTACGGTTTCCATGGAGTTTTCCTTAATCAGGACCGCCGGTCCGGCAGAACTAATGATATAACCTGTTCCTGTTGTAACTCCCGTAAGTCGCAGCTCTTTATCGCTCGCCGCGAGTAATCATATATCGAGGCAGGAGAGGAAGAGTAATTACCGAATGATATCTGATATTATTTGCTGTTCAAAGTAAATTGGTCACTGAAGATTTGACTAAAACACTTTACCACAAGAATACACGAATTTATGTTTTGTGGCGGACGTTTGGTATCGTAATTTATACGTCTTGAACATGTACGAACGTAGCTTTCACTATACAGCTTTTATGCTCGTCATTCTAGATTGCTGTTTTTCTCTTTCCATTGTAGACTGGCACATATGCTGGTGGAGATTTATCTGGAAGAGCATTAGTGCTGATTCTTTTTTACTTATAGATAATTGAAGGCCAATAGTGACTCAAATCTCTGTTACGGTGATTATTCGTGCGTTTGCCTCTTCTACGATTCTCGCTATCATATTGTGATCAACTGTTCTAACGCTAGATAATATTCTCCCTGCCAGATAAATACTTTGTTCTGAATTTCGAAAATCAAGAGGAAACGTAGCAAAATAAGATTTGAACTGTACAATAGTGACCACAGTGACACAGATAACATTCGTAAAAGAATTGTAATAAATTCCAATTTTTAGGTTTTAGAAATTACTTCATTAATATGCGAGAATCGAAACTCTTTTCATCGTTTCACAAATTTCATTTTATCATATTAAACAATTTTATACACCAATCAAATCAAGATTTTACATACATATTTAAAGAATTTCAGACAACATAGTTTTTGATTTATTGAAGCTGTATCTATTCTCTTCTTTTTTGGTGGGAGAAAGTGGAATAGTTTCTTTACGATAAAATTGCGCAAATATTCGTAGTGCGGGGTCGTTATTTTGCACTGAATATAATATCCACCATACAATGAGACAAAACGTTTGGTAATGTCTTACGTTACCACATTAATGAAATATAATAAAACACATACATTCAAGTGTGCTCAACTATCAGTATGCACTCCAACCCAGTTAGAGTAGTTAAATAGTATTATGAAAATTTCACGTCTATAGCTGCTACTACGGTTAGCGTAGTGTGCCAGACTTATTTTCCTACATTGGCTAATCTGTCTGTTGACAGTTTAATTAACAAAAACTAAAATATGCTAAGCCACACCTTCATTACCAGAGAAAAAAAGAAAATAAAGGTCTAAGAGTTTATTTACAATATTTCTTGGCAGTTACATCTAAAATCAACATTTTTACGCAGTTACAGTAACGGTATCAAGTTCTCCCGTATATTCAAAGTATAACCACAACATTAAACGTCACATGATCTTAATATAATTGCGTTGCTACAGTTACCACACACGCAGTTTAGAAGCCGAAAAGAGGCAACTAATCGCTAAATTACCGAATTTATTTCAGCCCGATAGCGTCCTAAGTTTGTTTATAGCGGTAGTGAACTGGCCACTAATGTTGACTGGCTGCTAAGAGCACTGCAGCACTCAAAGTGCTCACTTAAACGCCAAGTACCGAGGATCGAACAACTTGCTAAAACAGAAGGAACGGTAAACTAAATGGAGTGAGCACGCTCTACCCAAGGGTACTTAAGGCGAATCCTCTCATAGTTTCACAACCACCTAACGAACGTTTACTGCTGATGAAAAAGGGGTCAGTTGTCAAACTAGACAAATTAGAAAGACCTCTAGTTTTTTGGTTAAATATTCCACTTGAGCCAAAATAGCAGCTCCGGGAACTAAACTATCTTTTCAAAGAACTGTTGTACTCTATTCTCGTATCTATGAACTATGTACCCACCTAATATTAAAATCAGGTATTACAAAAAAAAAAAAAAAAAAAAAAAAAAAAAAAAAAAAAAAAAAAAAACGGCGCAGTGTTTGCGAAACAATTCCTGGTCAGTTCCAAACAATTCTAAACAAGATTGTAAACATTATATTTCAGAGAACCAGAGTGAAAGAAAGCATATTAAATAAAGGATAAATAATTATCAAACTTTATGAATGATGTTGTTCATCCAGCCTCTTCTTTACATTTCTTTGTCGACAATAGCAGTCTGCTACCAATGGAAACTGAGATTATAATTCTGATAATCCTCTTTAAAAAAATGCGTTGTCTGAAGACTGCGCTTACCTCAATAGCTCGGCAAACTTCGGTGAGTCTCGGTAAGGCCCGAAGAGTTAGGTACACTTACTGCCACCACAGCGCTGTTTGGATAGCCGGAAATTTTAAATAAATAAGTTCATTTTATGTTATTTGCACTTATTCTGCTAAAACGGTCTTTAAAATTCAAATAAATAACCGAATTTTATTTTATTTGCGCTTACATTGTGGAAAGAAAGTGTAACTACGATTTTAGCAGAATGGAACTTGTTTGTTCCGGAAGTAACAGTACAAAAATTCGATAAATTATAATGCAAGGCATAGATTAAAGAAATTGCACTGCGACGTTTGTTTAAATCTATATGTTACTCTTAGTTTATTTACGATGGCAAGATTCAGAAATTCATGTGAGGACAAGAGAAACCGATATTTACACTGTATTTTCTGTAGCAGTTACTGGAACCAAGTAACATTATAATTTAAGTTACTTTTTTTTGTCAGACGTTAACAAACTGGAAGTGTATTAAAACTCTGAGTAGGTTTAAACAAAAATAAATTGAATTTTATTTGTAATTATAATGCCAATGCGACTCTAGCTAAAAGGCAAATGTCTATTTTATATATATATATCGTCCTAACTTTTTTTTACCGTAGCAGGTAAAATAATACTATAATTCTATGTACAGAATATAATCGCTGGTAGCTATGACCACAATTTTTAGCAGAAAATTATTATATGTAAAAATACTTTTTACCCTACATTTTATCAAAATGAAATTGTGTGAGTATATTATTGAAATATTGCTTTCAACCTTATAACATTCCAAAAGTCTCTTGGAAAAAAATCGTTTTTATTATTGTTATTTTTACTTTGTTTTGTCTCTAAATCCATGCAGTATACACGGTTTGATGTAGTGGATCAAACTGGCAAAAAAATACTCTTCGATCATTATTTTTAATAGTTGATAAAACATCACGGATAAAGCGGGGAGTGTATCCATTCTGTCCGCAGTAGATGAAGTCGATTCTGACACACTGGCTTCAGATAACGATCGCAGCGGTAGCCATTACGCTGTTATCTGCTTTGATATTTGGCTGTTATTCCCGGCTTTATGGCACATTTAAAAACAGATGTATGTTTTCAACAACCAGTGCAAATCAATATAGAGCTACAATATGTTCATTAAACGAAGGTAATGAAACAAACTCAAGATTTAAAAAAAAAAAAATAATATCATGTGACTTGAACGGATCTCATTATTACACTTTCAAACTTTAGAAAACACTTTGCTCCTATGAGATTATCGATTTCATTTCACCCGGTCAGAAGAAACAGTAAACATATTAAAGCTTTCAGAAAACTACTCTAAAGTAAATGACGTAATCCGTGATTCATCAACGACGTTACCATCATCTTTTGATAGTTCCTCTGCACACCTCGATTCGAACTCCAATGCAAAAATGTTCATGTCCTATTCAATGTGTATAGTTGACCATGTTTGAATTAATAATAGTGAACACTGCAAACACCTGTCTTTAAGAAAATTAAATACATTAGAAATTAGCAATTCATTATCACTTTGAATATTTTATGTTTCCAAAAGGCTTTTCAGGCTGTCTTCGTTTGAGTGCTTAGCTTTATTAATGATTTTAAGTCACTGTTGCATATCTTCAGTATACGTCTTGGTGTTAAGCTTGATGGATGTAAACTTTTCTACTCGAGTCTACCACCGGAATGATCAAGAATATAGTTGACATTTTATGTCTGTTATTCATGAAGAAATCTGTGGCACAAATGTGACTTTTAAAGGCTAAGAAAATTTATTATATATCACAATTTCTGCATTGTTCGGTTATTAATTATGTTTTTTGCAGCAAACTTTTATTTTACCTATGAGGCTTATAATAACTGACAAATTTTCTGCACCTCACAGTTTTTTCCCAAAATTAGTTACGGTTTTTCCTTGCTTGTCGGGTATTTTATATTTATATATTATTATTTTATACATTTTGACGACTTGTACGAGTTGTATCTGCTGGCGTGATTAGTTCACGTGACCAGCGACTTCGTGCGAGATACTTGCAGAGAATTATGCTTCTTGTTTTTATAATTATCCATCTATGATTTTGTAACTCACTTTTAAATCAGTCATTTTTAATCTACAGTATGTGCAATGGACCTATTAATTTTCAAAAAGTTACTGCTAATCAATATATGCTCAAATGATAATAATGGAGGTATGCAGAAAATTAGGATGAGCGTCCACAACGCTAGAAGCGACTGAATATAAGAAATATTAGAATGATTTTTTAAAAGGATCTTAATTGTTAAATGTTACTGCATACATCTCAATACATTTCTGCGTATTCGCAATTTTTATTGAAGCATTTTACGCAACGTGGCACCAGCTTTTGTGTCACTGTAGCTTCACCATACTCTAAATACAATTTTTTGATTGTTTCTTTAGCCTCGTTTTTTGCTGTCAGAAACTTCGCGATGTATGATTTAGGACACACCTCGAAACACATCTAATTGTAACAGAGGCTCTCAGGAGAGTGACAGCACTGAATACATTAAAACTTGTCACACACTGTTACCAAGCCCACACGCGTCGAGTTTCCCATTGAAATTCTCTGCTTTGTCACAGGTTGGCGCCGGGCAGGGCTATTCACAGTACTTTTTATCATGCCCGTACGTGTCAAGTTTGATATGACATGAACACATCGCGCAAATTCATTTTGCCTTTCGAAATAATTCATTGATAAGTGTATAGACCGATACGTTAGCTGTTCAAGAGTGATTCGCAAGTTTCTGCCAAAGTATTAATGGCATAAAATAGTATCTGTATGCGGTGTCATGTATCGATACTCGAAATGCGACGGCTAGTCACTCTGGTGATACGAACGGTTCTAAACAGAGTGACGTAACGATGTGACAAGGCGTGATAAACGAGCAGGGACGGAAACCTGATAACCGGCCCCGCGCTGGTCGTTGTTAACACCCCCGCCGAAACACATAAAATGGCTTAATATTGCTATAAAATGCGGCTGCCCACATTCGCTCGTACGTTTAACGTCCGCGAAAATATTGAGCGCGGCCGAGCAGATAAAATGCGGCGGTGTGGCACAAGTAAAGTACGCGGTGCGCGACGTGCCGGGAATGTTGTCGAGACAGCCGGGTCTAGCGGTCTGTAGTTTGTTTTTGTGTATGTGTGTGGTCGGTGGTTCGCCGCGCCAGGACGGCGCAGGACAGTTGATTATCGCGAGATAAACGCTTGCCATTGATTATCGCCGGCGCGTCCGTAATTACGCAGGGCCTCGTTTTGCGCACGCGTTAACAGTTTTACTGTCTCGTTACACAAAAAAGGACGGCGCGGAATTGATTTTTGTGTGGTTCAGCTTTAACCATCCACGACATTACCTAAGCGTTAATTTTTTTTTTTTTTACCCTCATTCTGGATCAGTCAATTTTATTAATTTTCACTACTCAAAAATCTACCTTCGCTTATATTTTAATGGTACTGGTCTTACATATTCAAATTCAGCAATTTACATTTGAACTAAGTTTTTGTCAGAAAATGTGAACAACATTACTCTAATCCCAATATTACAGTTTCAACATGCATTAAATGGTGGGTTAATGGTGTACAAATAAAACTAAAGGACTGCTATTAATTGTTTAAAGTAGTTGAGGAACACCAAGCACATACAGACCCTAAACTATATATTGCTGGAATGTACCAGCTTGAGAGGTGTGACAAACTAAGGAACCAACTGAAAAGAGCTAATTATGGTCAATAAATAAATCCAATCAAATTAAAATCTACTATATAATTTCGTAAGGTCATCCACTCACCTCCATAGCTATTGGCTGCAGAACGGTGTCACGTGTCAGCCTTCGCTCACAAAACAGCGATCAGAGATACCATTAGAAGGAATTCGTGGTTATGTCTACAATTTAATAACTAAGCAACTGCTACCAAATTAATTGGCATAATACATTTATTGAGGTAGCTTTTCATAGCATTTCATAGTTAAAACAATATCGATAAACTCTACGTCTGATAAAACGTGGATCTGCTTTCAGTAACATGTTACTAATTTTAAAAAATTAAAAACCTTTAAAAACATTAAATTACTCATAGTCTCTGGTGTAACCACAAATGTCAATTGTGATTTCGGCTTAGGATAAATTTCAGTTTAATTACAACTTTCACTAATGTTGTTGCTTGGCCAAAATTTATGCATTATGGTTTTGTTTGCTTTTTGGCATTTTACTGACCACTTTCTTTATTGGTCTTTATTCATGCTCACTCTATGTGAGTTATTAGGTTATTTTAAATGGACATCAGACCAAATGTGCCACTGAATCGACTATTCTGGCAACTTATTCCTGCGGAGTTGCTCAACTGTTCCATAATATGGAATGTGTATTAAGTTCTCTGACCGTCACAGATACTATGACCAATGTTTACATTATGAGTCTCAATAATAAACAACGTGATTCTTTCTAAGCAAACAGAATTTTTTTAAAGGAAATTTGTAAAGCGAACTTTAAGGGTCAAATACAAGTCAAGTTTGTTTTTAAGCAAGTTCGAGTGTGTTATCTTTGAAACAATTACACGACAGAGCGATCGTTCCTGTCTGCTTTTAATACCTACCTCTATTAATGCTTCTGAGTTCTGCAAGCTCAAGAGATTTTATTCACCCTGAAACACAGGTCAAGCTTATATTTGGCCAGATCAGATCAACCTGTCATAATCTTTCATCATAAAAACTAACTATTATAGGCCCGTGATGATACGCAAAAAAACAGTCCCGGGCTTACACTAGTTTAAGAATAAAATAGACAGCTTTTGTAATTCAACAGCGCTTCCAAATGTATGAACTATATTGTGATGATTTGGACATGTATTTACGGCATTATCGTACTATTGATAATAAATATATTGTACTGTCTATGTCCAATTTGAAAAATGTCCTGGTACTTAATGGGACTCTATAAATTACAAAAAAAACCATTTCTGTGTAATTTTTATCAGTGACTTCATATCTTGAGCAAATTTCATAACGAATACGACAACCCTTGCATAGACCATTAAAATTATAGGATTTTGGATAGTGTCTACACTGCTTAGAATTTTAAAAAACGTTACTTAATGTTATTCTATCCTGTTCAGGGGCAGCTTTTTGATGAAGTATCGCAAGAGGCAGATTGATTCCTACCCATTGCTTACCTCCATCCTCTTCAGTATCTAATGTCCTCGAAATTGACGAGACATCAAGCCAAAAAAAATATCAAATTTTCCGATGAAGAACTGCTTGGAGACTTTAATCATATTCTCGGATTTCTGAAGCAGTACATCCTATGAGAAACCACCTCACGCAACGAAATAACTATCTCATATTTGCAGAATACTGGTAGGATTATGCAAATTAGGGTTACCGGAATATCATTTCACGAAAAATGTGACTTTGTTGATTTTATAAAGGTTCCCAGGAACAATTTGAATAAAATTTAGACGACGCTATTCAATATTGGTGCGTTAAAGGTTTGGAGCTCATTGAAGACATGTAGACATATTATGGTTATCGTTCATGTAGTTCAGTTCAGATCGAAATGAAATAAATATAAAGGAATACATTTTACAAAAAAATACATTACTCCACGAATACAACTGCAAGTCATTCGAATGCGCAATATTTCTATTGTAACAGTATTGGAAACATGTAGATTTGTAAAGCACAGAACCCAATTCACAATGCATTTAGTAACAAAAATCAGTAGAAAAACCGAGCAATCATTAATTGACAATGAGAACAATGATATTAACGTGGTAATTGAACAGTTAAGAACTTCCAATGGCAGTGATATTGGTGGCCTCGCAAGCTCCGAAGTAGCTACTTTTCGTTTTGTCGTCGAGGTTAATCGAGAATCCATCTTACGTGTTTGAAAATGGAGGTAATTGTTCGTCGGTGATTTCTTACAGCTTTATCAAATAAGAGAGCATTGATTAGGTGGTCGCGAGCGTCCTTTGGCTTCTGAACGTAACCATTTCAGGGCCTAGGAGAGGCAGATGAGTTTCTATCCAACAACTGAAAAGCTTTTACAACAGCGTAAATGTCTTTCAACGATCTGATATTTTTTGCTAACAACTTTAGAACATGGGATGGTTAAAGCAACTCCTCCAAAATCCGAGGCCCACTATAACTTGAAGTAAATGACATTTGAAGAAGAACGTATCAATTATTCCTTCACACCGAAAATAGTAGAATTTATTGTTTACAGTTTAATCTCTTCTTCCTGGGAATTGGGAAAGAGAAAATACTACTGCCCATGCCTATTTTGTGACTCATGTTATTTACACTTGATATCGGCATCTAACTTTCCTCGTGGAAGTTCTACAGGTGTAACTCAGAGACGGACCATCACCGACCAACATGCATGAGGTCACACACCAGTGACGCCAACCTATATCAACTTCGACAGATCGGTGACGCAGTAAACATAAATGAATTGTATATGTGTACTAACAAGAAAATCACCCTGATAAACATTCATACATAATATAAAATTCCACGTACTTTGCGCACTGTTTAATGTTGTCGCTATTGCCAATGTTTCGGCTAACCTCAGGCAATGTCGTACTGATGTAGTCTATCTGATCCTGACTGCTGGTTAAACCCTCTCGTCGTTAGTTGGCAAAGGACGAGGTGGTGTAACTTCTGGTCATAGTCGGAGGCGTGCGCGAACCGTCACATTTTCTACTGCAGCGGTATGTTTCGTATGCAGTACGTATTATGGTTATTGCGGACAATACGGAATATTTAAGTTTATACAGTGTTTACGCTTCGGGAACGCTACTCACTCGCAGACTAACTAATATTACGTGTCTGACGGGAAAATTTGTAGGCTACAGTGTGCTGCTTAGGAGGCCATGGATTAGTTTAATAATAAAACGTAAAACTACATAAAAATGAAAACTGATTAATACACATTCATTACTTTAACGTAGTCGGAACGAACTAAAATTCACTAATCTCATAGAATATTAGAAATTTTTTTGCGTATGGTTTATTATAAATATCTTTCATCTTCCTTTGCTGAAATGTTTTATTTTAAATCGTTTTGCAGGAAATGTAGAAACCGATTTTCTTTACTTTCATTTGCTCTCTTGAAATTCGTACACATGATATACAAAACCAGTAGTAAATAAAGCTTTTACTTGCGGTTTTTATTTAGTGAGGGAAGAGAGGGGATCACGATAATACTGTAGGCTACACCAGCAGCATGATAGGATTTTTATCTAATTCTATATGGCGATATTAAAAAGTCATGCGGTGGAGATTATATTGCTCTGGGTTTCCGTAATTCCAGGAATGAAACTACAAAGCTGAACGGTCGAGCCACCTGTGAAGGTGAGGCTTTTGCGCATGCGCCGTGGGCTGTGCCGCGTATTTGCCGCATGAAATATTCAGCAGTATGGCCCTCAGCGTTGCCTTCGTATTTGCGTGTTTTACCCTGAGGCATTCCTGCCCCTCGCGGCGACAGGATATGCAACTAATCTGTGACTTTCTACAAGTTAAAGGAAGTCCCTTGTGACAACGGACCCTTTCTCGCACTGTAATTTCGTAGAAGTATTCCCTGGTGTGTCACCGAACTTCAGATTCAAAGCACAACGTTTCGTTCAGTTCCTCTGTGGTCATCTTCAGTTGACTGTGATCTGTGTGTTTCAATGAGCAAACAGCTAATGCGTGTTTCAACGAGTTGCAGACCAAACTTGAATTTGTTAAAACGCACAGCAGCTGTAAATTTTTTTGAAACACATATATCACAATCACCTGATGATAACAAAGCTGACGACAGTTATGATTTGTAAATAAATTTCGATTGAACGCCCGCGGAGACTTCTATGAAAGTCCCTCGTATATTCATATCCTGTAATGAGTGTTGTTAAGAATGTAACTGTCTGTAACGTTAAAAATGGCCGTTACGTTTACATCAGTGAGATAAAGGTGTGATTAAATTGTTTCCGCAATTGTCGTATATTCCTGTCTGAGGTAAATGTAGTTTAATTGAAGCTCTTTGTTGTTCATATTTTCGTAGTATCTTTTAAACATAAGATAATAGTCAGTTGCATATAAAATAGAAGGTATAAATATCTCTTACTTTTATGCTCAAAAATAAAGATTTTTTCGGTTTTAGCAACGGAATAAGTATACAGATAAATTACTGATTCTTTAAAAATTTCACAAAACCAATAAGAATCATCAAATAACTGTAATGTAGTGCAATTTAAAAAAAAAAAATGTTGCTAAAGTTTTACAGTTCATTAACGTATAGAACATTAGAGCCGGTTTACACGTATCGAAACACACATGTATGCTTCTAAGAGTTTTTTGGTTGGCAAAAAAAAACCTTCCCACTACAAACTACATCTCTAAATTATACGACTATTCATTTAATTACAGACAAGGTTGTATCAGGATCCACATGCTACAGCGTTATCCTTAATGCTCATAAAGAGCGTTGAATCACCACTAACTTCAGTGAATATTAATACAACCTATGCTGTATATTAAACCAGGCACCCATTTGCCAAAAAGGACAATGACATGAGCGGGAAATTTTCGTATCTACTTTCTAGGACCATCTTGTACTGTGAATTTATTCTCATACTGAAACTTGTTGTGGGGCAATGTTGTATTTTGCGAGTTTACTTGGCTTTCTATTTCAGAACCACCGCATGTTATTCAATCCACTGTAAGATTCATCTTGATAGTATTACCAGTATTCCTTATATAGGATTTTTGTTTGATTTGGGTCATAACGTTCATCTGCTTATGTGACTAGCATTATTTACCCCATTATTTGCTTTCCAATCATGTGTAGTGACACCCACATACCATTTATCATCAAAACAACGAACTGAAAAGCGTCAAAGCTGAAATGGAGGGCGAATGGATTATACCTTGTATATATCTGATTGCGTAACGCCCATAGCGATTACTGTGATTTGAAACATACGTGAGCACAGAGGAACAAAGTCCTGCTAACAGATATCGGCGACCTAGAAATAACACGCTGCTGATTACTAAAAAAACATAAAACTGTTAAAATATGCAGGTTTTTGTAAAATAATGTTTCACTCCCAATGATGTGTACACAAATTCGTGTTTCTTTATTTTATTTGCAGACGTCATATCGGAAAAATAACAGCAATCTTGAAAGGTTTCTTTTTAAAAATTCATGATCTCTTCGGCAGTTTTCTGGACATTGATTTGTGGTTCAAGTAAATCTTTCACACATTCTACAATACCCACCGCGAAAATAATAATAATAATAACAAAGATTAAGTTGTTGAAATCAAATACTCTGCGAGGTGTATACGCAATATGCAAAGACAGTGTATTAATGTGACTGTGTAACAGTCCTCAAACCTAAAATTAAATGTAATTGTATTTTATAAAGTATTGCTAGTAAGCTGGAGTTTGGTTGAATATGATCTGATATGTTTGTTTTGCAGTTTCCTGTAAATCAGTGTATATAGACTTTGTTTTATGAAAAGAAATTATTTAGAGGCCATTTAATATGTTTAAGAACAGAATTATGTAAGATAATTGCTTGGTTGGTAATTCCAAGTATTAATGCAAGTTATGATGTCTAAAGGACAATTTGCTACAGTTTAAAATGATTTCTGTAAATAATTTTGTGTTTAAGTATCTTTAATTTCCACATCTGACCATTTTGTATTAATTGTAAATGATTATGTATTAATCCTGATTGTTTTTAATATGTTTCAATTGTTTAAGAATTGTTAATGTTCGAGAAATATCTGTCGGAAGCTTTTGAAGTGTTCTAGAAATTTCGATAGAGTTTATATAAAGCGATCGTCCAAGACAGAGTTAGTTTAGTTAGTTTTTCAGCACAGTTTTTCACTGACTGAATTTTACGACGGCCAAGAACTGTATTATCTGTGGAAGGAGTGTTGCATACAATCGCTGGATTCATGTAAACAGTATCGTTGACTTGCTTTCTGAAAATAAACGCAAATTTAAAATGAACTTTATGGTGGACTGATTATTTATCTTATTAATTAAACCACCAACAATCTTATAACTGTATTTACAACTTTGATGTCAAAATGCAATAATCTTCAAATATTTGCTGTCATTTTCGGAAACTCAAACAAAAATATTATTTGATAAGGAAACATGCATGAGTTAGTGCAACATTTGGCAAGCTTAATGCAGCAATTTGAAGCGTTTGTTGTAGAGGCGTATTGATACTGCCAAATGCAACCTTTAATGCGAACTCTTGCTAACCCCTGAAGATGCCACTACTCAGGTAACTGTTCTGCGTGGCAGGTTGCAACTCGCACACGGTGCAGTGAAGTTAGCTGCGTTCTGGCAGCCCGCCGATCCTCTTTTATCTTAAAAGTTAAACATGTAATGCGTTTTAACATAAATTGAGTAAATTATTACAATAATCGGCAAAAATTCTACTAACTGATTCCTGTAGGATTTCTATTAGTTAATAAAAATTGATTTTGAAAAGACGAATAATATATAGTATATCGTGGCTGATTAACCCTCCTTAAGGCCGAAGTCGTTATCTTTTATCCTGAATTTACATAGTCTACTATCATGTAACCTAAAGTAAGCCCTTAGTTTCTGCAAACTTTAAAAATTTACTTTTCTGTTTGCATTTATAATAGATCCGGATAATTATTTTAAAGGATTTAATAGTTCTTAAGCATTTTGCAATTTAATATACCATCTACATTAATTTTCTTACACCAAAATCATGGAATTTCTATGTATTTTCATATCAATAATCAATTAACTTTCCATACATGAACTGACAAATGCTGACACCCCGGCTGCCGGCTGCCGGCTGCCGGCTATCTCTGCTTATGTTGCAGGGCGGCTGCTGACATGCTGCCCCCAAAATCCGTCAACCAGTTTGACGTTCAACGTATTAATCTCGTTCTTCTCCGGTATTGTCCTTCAAACCACCCACTTCCACGTCAGGAAATTCCTCCTGAAACCAGAGTAGGCTGCTCTGGTTTCCGGAGGCACTGCGAAGAATGGCATCTTAACCGTATTTCTAGTGCAAGTGCAGTTTCTTTCGTGGGCAGTCCTTGTAACATAGTATGGCTTTTCTTATTCCTCTAGAAATTCTTCTTCTCCTGCCCTTCTTTCCGTTTCTAATGCCATCTGCTCACGGCGACATCAACACTCTTCCAATTTAATTTCAAAATATTTTACCTTTAAACGTAACGATGCTAGATTAGAGGCTTCACCCAGCAAGTGCCAAGGCCAGGTATTACGTACTATATCGTATATTAGGAGATTCTTAAAGTTGTATTTGATTCTTCGGTTTATTCGCATTCCCAAACCACATGCTTGGAAGTACTTACTTCAACACGGTCGCACCTGTTTGTTTCTTTGTGGTCACTGTTCTAAGAAACTTTTGTAAGTACCATTGCCAAATATGTAATGTTTGAGCCCTGGAGATGGTTGTAGGCGAGTCATATTAATTCTCTCCTTCATTTCAGGAAGCATATCAAAGGTTCATCTGCCCATGTTGCTGTTGATCCATATTTGCTGTCATTCGCCAATCAGTGCATCACTAACATATTTTTTATTTTATTTTCAACGGGCCTTGCAATTATTTCATAGCCTGGTCATACCTTTCTCTTTTTATCCAATTCAACGTTCCTAGCTCCCGTACCTCAAAATCCAGTATCCAGATGCCATGTATAGCTGCTAGTACATCTATGGACGCTGTTATGTAAGCCCCCTGAGCTGAATCCCTCGCCGGTAGACCAAAGTAACTCCTTTGGTTTAACCTTCTGTAGGTGCTTGGCTCATGTGATTTCTGTATATCCAGTATGGAGACCAGTGTTGCATCGTAATAACTCCTTATGTCGAAAGTCATTGACAAACAGTTATAGTTTGGCTTTCTCAATGGTATTAACTGGTTTCAGCCCAGATGGTAGAAGTAACTTTTACCTTCTAGTACTCGGCTAACGGGACAGCGAATCTAGTGATTTTCAATTTCCTAATCATCAAACCGAGTACGGAAGGCCAAGATTAAGACCCACAATGTTGAAATACTTTTCCACTGTACATGTATGTAGAACTAGGCGTATCCTTGCAGACTTTGGAAACAATAGGCGTAACACAAGGTTTCCCAACGCCAGACCTGCGAGCTACAAAGTGATCCGCCAACGTATTTGAATTTGTCCGCCGAAAACAACGATCTAGAATATACTAGCTCAAAAATCTATGCAAAGATCTCATTAATGTTTTTACTTTTTAATTATTATTGAAGATACCTCTGCAAAAGTCTGTTTTACTTTTTGATTGTTATTAATCTGTGTTATTTGTATCTTTGTTACATTTACATATCTACTGTAAGTATTATATGACCCGCAGGCTAGAGTAGAATAGCCTAACTCAGAATCGAAATTGTGGCCCATTCCAAAATTGGTTGCGCAACGTTGGCCTAAAAGGACTGACACAGGGTTTAAGCCCATTCATTCGCCCTCTCATGCATAATATGAACAAAAAACTACATATACTCGCAGAAAAGTCTCCTGCGCGAACAATAACAAAAAATATTATTGTTACGGAGAAAAACAGCAGGACGTTACCGCAGTGAACCTTTCCCACAGAATTTCTATGAAAGAGTGTCCCGATCTGTGATGATAGCCAACGTTTATGACACAGAAAATAACTCACAGTTTGACTTTTTTTGATTAATAAAGCAGTCAATTGGTAATAACATGCTTCTGGGTTCATGAATTCCAATGATTGTCAGTTTAATGCCAGAAAAATTTTCATTTCTCTCTTTGTCTGTCTCTGTTTATTTTTCCCCTGAAGTTTCCGTTCTTACATACACATCACCTAGATTGTTATTTGACACTTCTAGACTACAGTACGTGGTATTAAAAGTTTGAATGATTTTGTTCTATTTTTAAAGATAACAATGATTATTGCAGCAAAAACTGAAGTAATAGATGAAAAAATTATGCTAGTTTATACTCGTAAAAGAGTCTAAGTCACGTTTCATTAATCTAAATGAATTAAAATGTAAGATTAATTCCGAAGAATTAAGAATTTAGAAGATCAAAGTGAATGTTTTTTCTTAAGGATATAAGCCTCTTAGAAGTCGTCGTCGAGGTCCTTAGAGGCAGGGAAGGACTAGGCCAAGGAACAGGAAGAAATTCGGTCACGGCCATGTGAAGGAAACATCCCGACATTCGCCTGGAGTGATTTGGGGAAACCATATAAAAATTAAATGTGGATGCCCGGACCAGGATTCGAACCGACGTCTTCCCGAATGCGATCCTAGAACGCTACCGCTCACCCACCACACTCGGTTCGAAATAAATGACAATATTGTCAGTCCAATTAGCCAAAATAAAGAAACACCTTACAACAGATTAAAAATATTTCTTTTATACAGGTGACTTGTAGACAGTAATCAGATATAAAGCATTATAGGTGGAAGTTAACATCAGCGTTTATAGATCCACGCAAACAACGAGTAGCCCAATCGTCGGAAAACGAACATATTTCTGTTGTATCTGATAAATCTGGTGACTCAGTTGATTAAGGCGCGTCACTGCTGAACGGAAGTTTTTGGTTCGAATCTCGGTTTTAACTGTAATTAACTGTCCTTAATTGTACGGGTATTAAAACTGTCTTTTATTTCTCTTTCTTCATATGAAGCGTGGTAAGATACTACGTAGTTTAGAATCTTTGTAAATATGAAGGTGTCCTTTATATTGGATTAAATTAGGATAGCCACAATAGAGATACAAGTACGTAAATCGAAACCCTGTATTTGGTGGCCAAACAACCCTTCGAGGTCTCCCGCCCAGTAATTCAATACACATTGTTATTATTATGGGGGAAAAAGAAAGGAAGTGAACAACCCCAGAAGAAGACAAAAATTATACGGGGAAGCAAAGTATCTTCCAGGAAAACTTATTGGATTCCTACAGGAAAACACCACAGTATTTATTGTATTTTGCAAGAGATATTAAAACCACATAACAGGCAACACATCAGTATAGCTAAACCGTATGCTAAGAGTATTATACACTTTCAAATAGCTTTACCGTATCAGAGCTTTCGCTAAGCAAGTATTGCACCAAATTGAGTTTAAAAAATTATAATTTTCTATAATCATTTTAGTATAGCGGAAATTTTAATATGATATAATTTTGTGATCAAAGAATATAATATAAATTTGCGATACAGAAATTCGGTTGCTTAATTAGGAGCCAGAACAATTTAAGGCTCGGGGAGAATAGGTGAGAGAGAGAGAGAGAGAGCTGCAACAGAGGGCGTCAAGAGAAACAGAAAAAGATTGAAATTAACTGTCATTTACAAAAGTTAAAATTTAGGTTTTCTGGAATTGAACACTAACCATTAAATAAATCTTTAATTTCGATAGTTCATGGTAATTTACCTTTATCAGTATTGTAATGGCACATATAACAGCATTACATTAAGTTTGAGATCGGTTGCGAGAGCGCCGTGTAGGTCGCAAATCTAGCCAAGGACAGGGAAGAATGCGGTCACCTTACATTCCTCTCCACTCCGAAACCGTTAGACGGGAGAAGCGAGGCAATTGGGCTGCCAGAGGGACACTCCGGGGTTGACTGGAGAGGGAGCCCCTTATCAAAAGTCTCCGGATTTATCTGCAGACGTTTTAGCGTAATTCGCGGGTGTGTATGATTCTGGTTCGAGTTCGCGAAACTTTTGGTTGCGTTGCGTATCGCCCAGCGTTTGGAAGATCGGCTCACGTTCAGTCCAGTTGCAGTGAAGCTGTCTTCGCATCTACTGTGTGGGGAGGAGCGTTGGTTCGCATCCTCTCTGACCGACGTCTTCAATTCGAGCGTAAGAGGACCACGGTTCTCGAGCCCGATGAAGGATATTCGACGCCGGGGGCTCATCGCAAGTGGACGAAAGGCTGATTCCAGCTCGGACTCACCAGCCGTCAACATCGCAAAAGACAACGTGGTAAAGTAACACTATAAACATTTGTGTGTGACGTGCTTTTCACCATGGCACTCATGACCTTGGGAGAGAAACTCGTAATTTAGCCTTGGCACAAATTAATTAACTATCATCATTATGTCCTGTAATTACGTAAAATAAATATAAAGCCAATTTTAGTTACTCTTATCATCGCAAATTTAATGTTTCCTTGAACGTTAATTTATTCCCATCGTCTTATCAAATATCAATCAATAAATTTTATAATAAATAACATTAACTACCTTTTCTGGTGGCGCTTCAATATCCTGGTGACACTTCAATATTTAAAACTGATTTCCATAAAATTAACGCTGATTTGTCGGGCAAATCATTCTCTTCAAGATTTCTATAATCGTTGTCTTAAACTAAATTACAATCCACGTGTATGACAATGTTATGCCTGTTTTTCGTTTGAATTTCAATATACTTTTGAAAAAATTTCAATATCTTACTTTCAAGGACATGATTAATTACATCAGTTGATTCTGGAGAAGACTTTTGTTTTAATGAATTCTCCAAGTTTTGTAAAACATATTTTTTTAAAAAAAATTGTATCTGCTGCGATGTTAACAACGGCAAAATTGTCTGGAAACAATAAATTTATTTTGCTGAAATGACATAGAAAAAAAGAAATTTCTCTTAAAATTATTTAAAAATGCACAATTTTGCCTGCACAGAACGGATGCGCACATCTAAACGCAACCATTCCCGGGTGCCAGACATATCGCATCCCTACCCAACTTCAATAAGAAAGGAAATATCAAAAAGCCAGCGACATAAAATTCACTTTTTCGTGACGTTGGGTATATTCATGGCCCGGCAATTCATATTTTGCCTTTAAGCGGTTACAAAAGTCACACAAATAAAGTTTCCAAATAATTATTGCATGTCCAACTTCCTAATTACTCCTTCTTGATATTTGCACATTATTCCTCACAGCTCTAACTATTAAGACGTTGACGAGTTGTAAATCCCACAGCACTATTTTCATTTATGGGTGGTTCACAAAGTAATGATTATAATCAGGAAGGAAATCGAACGACGCCATTACGGAGAAAACATCCCGTAATTTGTATGAAATGATTTCGGGAACTTAACCTGGATGGCTGGAGCGGAAATCGAACCCTGCTCCTCGATGATTACGCTACCTCTCGCACAGGAGGTTTGGTCATACCTGTTAACACGGTGCCCTCTACTCCATTAATTCAAATTACCACGCACTTATCACAGCACTCACAAACAAAAATTATGATCCGCTTCAGTAGCGGTCCATTAAGACTCGGGGCGAATGGAAGCAGCAAATTGCTGTACCGGATGTTTTGCGAGAGTGTATTCGTTTGCGTTTCAGTACACAAACCAGGTAGCAAAGCTGTTTGCAAATATAAAAGCACATTAAGCCTGGTCACACAATGGAATACTGTACAAACATGCAGGTGCAAACAACGGGCCCACATCGGCTCGTATCAAATGGATGCCGGCACGCAAAAAATCGCGGAGAGTCAGAAAAGTAAAACCATTTCGAGGGAAAATCATCTCGTAGCATTTTGGAATAATTACATGGCTGAGATTTAATATTTACTGTTCACTACTGTTTATTTAACGATAGTTTCACATAATTCTGATGCCTTTCTTTTTTCCTTAAGAGCTTCATATTCTATTAACATATTCTCGATGAAAACACCGAGCGTGGTGGGTGAACGGTTAACGTTCTGGCCTCGTATTCGGGAGGACGCTGGTTCGAATCCCCGCCCGGACATCTAGATTTGAGTTTTCCATGGTTTTCCCAAATCACTCCAGGCGAACGCCGGGATGCTTCCTTCAAAAAGGCCATGGTCGGAATTCCTTACCGTTCCTTGTCCCCAGTACCATCTCGCCTTTAATGAACTTAACCGTCGATGAGGCGTAAAGCAATAAACAAAAAAATCTATGAATACGTTCAAAGTGAGGTGAATTCATATTTTTTTGCTGCTGTTTTCAATGACTTCTAGAAAGCACTATTATAAAATGCCATAATTGTTAATAACTATTATCTCCTACTATACAGAATGAAGGAGAATGTAGGAGTAAGGAAAAACAAATTCTAATATTTTGTTGCATCTTCACATTTTGAATGCACACTGTTTTTCTTCGTCACATCTCGTGTTTCCTCAAAAAAACACCATCCAATTTTCTCGACAGAATGCTGAATTACACTCGCACTGCGTCAAACGTAGATCATTGGTGTTTCAATTACAGATTTTACAAGACCCCACCGTCTACAGAAATGGGTTCAAATAACACAAGGTATGGATGATGAATATTATATTTAAGTATCATAATGGAACTCTCTAAAACAGGTGTGATTACTAGGTAAGACACTAGAACTGAATATTTAATCGATTTACATGGGCTGACTGGACATCCTCGAAAAGTTCCTTATAGATTTATAATAGAAATTACATCACATTAAGTAACTTGTAGATTGGTGATTGTAATCTATAACATTTGAACACAACAAGTACAGCGACGGTGGTTCACGCTATCTTGACTTCGCATGAATAGCATTGATATTCGGATGTATTGCTTTCGATGGCACACATTTCTGCATTTGATTTTTAAAAGTTAAATTTAGAGCACACCGTATAAGAGTTGATGAATATTAAGAAGCAACGCTAACACTTAACCATCAGGGAAACATTTTTGGTACGTAACCAGTAACAACCCAACCAATGCGAAATTTTAAAATGGCCGATAAGAGTTTCTATGTGCTTCCAGGATTCCATTGGCAACCTGGTGGGTGACTGGTAATGCTGCAGCCTTGGGTTCGAATCCCCGTCCGACCATCCAGGTTTTCCTACAATCACTCCGGCGATAGCTGGGACGGTTCCTTGATAAGGCCGTGGCCAAATTTCACTGTCCCCTTTCCCTCACCTAGTGACTTCGATATGGACGGGCCTGAAGACATAAGAAACGAGATTTTAATTTGGTCCATCTGTTTGTTGTACCCTTGTAATTTCGTCTTCTTTTCATCGCTTATGATGAAATTTTGTAAGAAGATAGCTTCTCCCCCTGTTGGTCTACATTTACTGTCGAGGTCACTAAGCACACTAGCTTAAGAAATAATAACGAATTTTACTATCTCTATATGAATCGTCTTGGTTTGTGCCGCTTTTGGAATTACATTATCTATTATCCTGTTTGTGAACCATGTAGTTTTTGAGGCGAGAATTGGAGACCGCTCCAGCATTCCCATAAAGTAGATGCGTGTAAAATTGCTTGAGAGAATACCAAGAAACATAATTCATTCGATTTTTTACGTATGCTGACCAAGTTGAGGTTGACTGATATTTTAATGTGGAATACAAGTCACGGCCCATTAACAGCGTCCTCTATATAAGCTTATACCAGCTAATGTATCCAAAAATATTCGGCCTTCACCGTTATTCGATACCGTGGCCTTGGCGCTAAAATTCTGATATCTAACCAATGAGCTACCTTCATCGACATATCAGTTCTTACTGAATACTCGAGCTCACCTAAAAACAGTGGTTGAGGTAGCTGAAACTTCTGTTACAAAATTTAAACTCGGATCCATAAACTCTATACAAATTTCCAACTAGCAACAATTCAAACGTTAATATTACTATGTCGTATATTTCTTCATATTGGCAAGGAGAAATGAAACAAGACATATTTCCCTGGGAATACAACTTGAGGAAAACCTTTTAAAAATCAACTGACAAATACAAATTTTAAGTAAAGTTAAAGCACTTGCAAGAATACACAATTTCAGGAAACTCAGTGTGGTTCCAAAATAAAGAATGATAATTACTTATGTCTTCGTCAACATGTTTTACTTAGCTCAGATGTTATTAGTCTCCGGCCATATTTCAGAAAATCTGTAGAAAGCTTAATGTTGGTTTGTCTGCAATAATAAAATTTTTAGGGTGAAATTTGAAACTTTCACTCGCGCAAAATTGAAGGGATGTTTGGACGTTACCAACATGAAGGCTAGATCTAAAGTTTTGCTGCTACAAGCAATAGACAAGTTGAAAACTGTGGCGACCCTGTGCTCACAGGCAACATTATTAGTCTCAAATCACCAGTATACTTAGACAATAAAGGGAGGAATTTATATCATTAGTTTTTGGAAAAAGTTACGTCCAAACGTGTTCTAAAACATCACCCATAAGCACCTCAAGGAATAATTACAAGATACTTTCGTTAAATGTCAGAAGGAATAATATCGAATTAAGCTATCCCAAAATAAATGGTCGCGTGAATGGCAAAAAATGTTTAATACAGTAGTCTCATCTGAAGTGATGAGTTCGTGGTAAAAACTAATTAATTAAAAAATTGGAAAACTGTTGCTACATCTCTGGGTAAGAAATGGGTGTAATATATGTAGTAACATAGACAGTCCTGTAGTGAAGCACAACGTATCTGTGTATGACTCAGATCAAAACTTGCACAAATAGATGGAACTAAAGCTCGCAGAAATTCAATGGAAGCAAAATGCTGCAACATAGTTGGTAGGTTATGCTGTATTATATATTTGTCAGCAGCATGAAAAAATTTTCATGGAGATTTTTATGGAGAGTTAGTGTATCAGAGCAACAACTTCTCCCAGAAAAATTTATGAAGGCGTTACTTTTTAGCTTAATAGGTCATGCTGCAAGAAGCGTAGTCTTATGCAGTACGTTGCAAATGTAGATATTTGTAACTGGAAAATTTTGATGTTAATGCGCAGTCGCGCGTCTGATATGCATGTGCTGAAAATGAATGAATGAAGAGTGAAGAGTCCAATCTGTATTTGTCTAAATAATTGTTTCGTTATTTATTATTTGTAATTTGACTTGTTTCTTCCCTTAACATAGAAAGGGGAAATAGAGAGAGAAAAAATAAACCAAATGTGTCTCGGCTTGTTCATAAACAGATAAACAGTTAGAGAATATATATGTGTTAAGATTGTATTTTTCACTAGTGGATTCAATCTTTTCGTTGTAAGTGTGATATTAATTAGGTAACAACCTATAGAAGATGATAAAAGACGTCAGGTAAAAGTGGATAGTGATTTCACCGAGATGTCTCTGTGAATTTAAAGAGATAATTTTATGCACTTTTTCACTGAATATAAAAAATTTAAAAACGTATTCCGGCCTACCAACGTTACGTGAGATGTCCTCTTTTGTAGATGTGGTAGCCATGGAATTATCAGGCGCCTACCTCCTGGGTCGTGAAACTACACGTCACAACTAACAGGCGTATAATTAATGAGCGTAACACATTTAATGAGCCTCACATCTGCAGAAACGCTAAAATAAATTGCAAATTAACTTCACCAATTCACCTTCGCACGCAATTAAACAAGCTGTAATTAAATTTAAATTAATCTTAGCGCAGTAATAATCATCAACGTTGTGTAGGATGCAAATGCTGCATCAGTCTGAATAGCTAAGCTGTAATTGCTTCTTTTACTCGGTCGCGATTTTGCACAGTAACTGCGTCTTTTGAGAATACGTGATGTATTTATAACAATGTTTAAAATATAATCGTCATTCCCTTAGCTGGTTATCGACCGGCAACGTGTTAGATTTATTGTTCAGATAGAAACTAACTTAGCTCTAGAAGTTTAACACTAAATAGGGAAAGACGTATTTCACAAAATTGATAAATGGTTCCCTTTGCGGTAAAAACCAATGCAAAGTCGAATATTGTTTGAACCAGGAAGGCAAAATTTAAGTACTTTACATTTCATATTAATACGTTACACTTTCCAAACCGATTATTTGGTTTTAATAAACACGAAATCTATTGCAGTGTATTACAATATTTAGATAAAATGAAACATTGATGTAGTTAAATTAATTTATCAATTTAATGACTTTTTATTACATCGTATTAGATGGATATCCACCAGATTTAGAAACCTACTTTCTGGTTATTCTGAGTAGTGTGTTTAGCTTAATTCTGTCATATGCGTCTTTGTAGAATAGATTATAAGTGTGTCTTAAAATTCAGAGACTCCGTTTGTCGCCTTCTTGAGATCAGTTTCATTTTGTTCTCCATCATACTCCTTACCTCTTCTCTCCCCATCGCTTCCTAACTAAAGCTGTCAGATAGCAGCCTGCAACTGCTGATTCCAATAACCTAGCCTGCAATAAATTTTTGCAGAGTGAAAGTGCCAACTGTTTCATTAGTCGAACATTCATTCATGATCACAATAAGTATACAAACCTGCTGTACTACTGATTTTTTAGATCAGACCAGAATCAAAATAGTGATTCTTGTCGATGAAATGAAATTTCAATGTCTGCATTTCAGTCAAATTGAGGATATGAGTGTAAGTGTACAGTTCATTTACACAATTTTATCTGACAAGAGATTTTGTTAAAATCTGGAGCTGTGTGCTTTTCACGTGGATTTATACATGGTGTAGTTTAGTGTCTTTCCGCTTCATTACTATATGTCGAAAATAGTGCATTATTAATGCCGATGCTCGGTTTCAATTTGTTTTTACTATCTACGATAGGAAACTCGTGAGTTAGTTTTATTCTCACTAGAAACTTAGGCTGATGAAGGACGTGGAATTCTAAATACATGTTCCAACCTCCTTTTGAATCTTAAGAATTGAAATCCTGATGTAACTATGAAGCAGATTATCGAGGTGAACTACATGAACTGGCCACCAACATTTGTAACGGATTTTTTTTCCTTGGGTGGAATGTGAAGAAGTTACTGAGTAACAACCCACCGGTCTGTTCTCGAAATAAGACAGCTATTTATGGTTTAGCTATCAAAATGACATCATGTAAACGAGGACAGAATCATCCCAGAATTCACCCGGAGTGATTTCAGGAACCTATGAAAACCAAAATCGAGATGGTCGGAGAGGTATAGGAACCTGCGTCCTACAGAATGCCAGACCGGAATGTCACCGCTCAATCAACAGTCTCGCTTACTAAGTTGCAAAGAGTTTCATTCACACATCCATGCTATGAGAGGAAAATACGAAAGAAAATGATCTTGTGTTAATGTCACCATAATCTTTGTTATTATCCACTATACTGACGAAGAACCACTGAAAATACTTTTTTTTCTGCGTCATATTGAACTGTTTCTGTTTCGCCACCGCTGAACTTCTATGGTAAGTGATGGCTTCATTCAGATTTAAAAACTCCACTGATGAGAGTTTTCTGCATATCAAACGTTCATCTTGTATTAAACTCAAAAGTACTAAGATGCTGTCTGTTCATTGTGACAATGATTGAGTATAGATACTCATGGTGCAATAACAGAGAAACAGTGTCCAACAGACGGAAATATAGCATCCGTCAGTGCAGAGATTGTGTCCAGCTGATGCGGTGACGATATCGAGCGAATATCTTTCAGTTCACGAACGGAATAATTTGTTTTCTTAATGTGACAGGTATGGTTACACGAACTTTTAAACCAGCTGAGGCATTGCACAACCTTTTGATAATGAAGACAAAAGTGCGGTAACTTTGAAGTGACAATCGCAGACGATCTGTTCTTCACAATTTAAAATCCAGTAACGCCTCGAGAGATATTTCTTTCATGTTCTACTGGAGCCATCGCAGTTCAGTAATCCAGGAGTGTCTATGACTATGTGAATTAAATTAATTTAGACTATTCGTTTTTAAAATCTGTTAGCTTGATAAATAATTGGTAAATTATGTAAACGTTTGTTTTTACGGTCAAGACCTAAACAATTTTTATTGAGCAAATAATCATTTTTTTCACGTTTGTTTGAAGTTTTGCGATTTATAGGATTTATATTTCCTCCGAGCAGCAATCGGATCATAAAGTAACACAAATTAAACAGCTTACTGCTTGATTTGGATGACTTTCATTAGCTCTATAAAAGGATAATTAACAGTAAGTACATCTATGACATTACAAGTCTTAGAGAAGTGTCTAAGTCTCAGAATAGTGTCTAATGCCTTACAGCGTGTGAAAAAAAAGAGTATCACCACGTTCCTTTAAAATTAATTTAGACACTCATCGAATATACACACATGTTTATGTCTTTTTGAAAATACATCATAGTTCCACTAAAAATGCGCAAGTAGCAATTTACCTGGAAATTCTGCAGAGGAGAGTAACGTCAGGTACGCTGCGTGTGAATTAATCACAGAAACACTCGAGTATTAATTCCGAAAATCTTAATAACGAGTGAAGTAAAAAACATGTTCTGCTAATGCGCAAACCTACACGCGTGGAATTTACTGAATATTTCATTTTATCAGCGCCTTTCATATTCATATGTTTTCCCTGCAGTCTCGTATTTGATCTTCCGCCCTGCTGAATAGTAATGAGGTTCTGCATTGGAATAATAAGTGTTTGGCTGGCTTTCCAATTTAAAGCCGTATTTCAAAATTAATTCAAACTGTCTTTTGAAACTTTTCGGTTGATGGCTTACGTCCAGCTTTGTTCTCTTTTGCGCCCTATCTGATTACCGTGTGCAGTTCCTATGAAGTAGCAGTACGACTAAACACGTTTTTATTTCAGAGTGTTTTGACAGAATACTTGTAGATGCGAGGATTTCCCAAAGCGTAAATGACGTCAGCCCATATTTGGTTTTAGAGGTATTCACGCTAAGAACCATTACGAAGACATCTCTTCATGGATAAATATTATTATGTTTATTATGGTATGACAATAATGGACCTTTATAACCAAAACATGAAGAATTAAAGAGTATTATTACCTATTTTTTTAACTCTGCTAATTATGCATTAGACGTTTATGAAAATATTAAACTGCATGAATAATGCCCTCTTCCTGCTTGAAGCAGTTTCATCTATGTGCGGACTCCACATCTAGCTGTGATGGGTTTAGTGTTTTCAGGGCGAATGGGCACAACATGAAATCGTAAACAATAAAATTGTAATATCCCGTTTTGTAGACACACAAAAAGCAGTGACCCTCTACTGTCGCTGTTTTATTGCCAAACGTTCCAGGATCAGTAGTTCGTGCAGAATAGTCGCTTTAGATATTTGAGTGGATATTTTGTAACCCTATGACGCGGTTTAAACAGCTTTCTGTAGTTTGTGAGGGAACTGTTTGAATGATTTAAACGAAATATGTTTCTAATAAATTTCTTTAAGTAGGAGAGCGGCTCTATTTTAGGTTAACATATTGCAGATATTATCGCGGGATGTCAAGTCAGATATTTGGAAATCATAAGAACGGCATTCTTACAAAAACGAATATTACATTTTAGAAAAGTAAGGAATATGGACCTCAATGTGTTAATGTATAAAGGGTGTACAAAAAATGTTAAAACTACAGACATTGTGAATGTGTTTATAATTTTGTGAATAAATTCCTGAATGCAAAAGACAGAAACATTTGAGTCGGTACTAACAAAAAGGAAGTACTAATCTAAAAATTATTAAGTTTAAATTGTGTAAACAATTATAAATGATAACATTTTTCAAGCTTTTATTTTAAATCTCTGAACTATATAGTTAAAATACGGAGTTATAAAGTTGGTTGATGATGTTACATCTATATACAAGAAACGTACAGTATAAGCGGTAATTGCAAAATGGATAAATAACATCATAAGGTCTCAGTACAATGTAAGTGTGTATCTGTATTTCTCTGTAGTGCAACAAACACTCCTGGATATGATGTGCAAATTAATAACTGACCACAACAACCTAGCTCTTTTGTTACAGATCCTTCAATAGCCTATCAGCACTTAGTAAATGTGCAAAAAAATATTCCTTATACGCACAAATAACACCGGTATACTATTCTAAACTACTTTATATTATACTCGTTTCTGCGTTGTCCAAAGTGTTTTGCCGTTGTTCTAATTTCTTGGTTCTTATTAATTTAGTTCGTATTAATTCATGTTGCTATTTTATTATAAACATAGTAAATATTTGTAATGTATGTGTAGTAGAAGACAATAATAATTTCCGAGCTGTCTGCGTGTTACAGAAACCTTGTAAACATTTTTTCAGATTCTTGTCTTGATAAGAATGTGTAAAACACGAGTTAAAAATTGGAATCTGAACATTACAATATAAGGAATTTTATAAAATATCTGATATCTTCCGTTCACTGCCAGATAAAAGTTAATAACTTGATTGATAGTAAAGTTACAACTGCTGTTCCCAACGAAAAAAGACATAATATATCACCTAAATCTTTGAACTTACTTACAGATATTAATATTTCATGCTGTCAAGATGAAATATAAGAGTGGATAAATTACCACTGCATAGTTTGTGCTACATTCATTACAGTACTTTATGTTCTCTTGTCTCAAAGGTTTTTAGTCCTCTTTTCCATTCGACTTCTAATAGAAGTAGTAAAGCACAAAAAACAGTTTTTTGCACAAACGTTTAATAATATACAACAAATTAGCAGAAGAAATAAGCAGGACCAGAAACTGTTGCAAGTTTCGGAGGGAGAATGAAACATTTTATTGTAAAGGATTATTGAAATTAATACCTTGTTTTTTTATGTTTCTTTAATGTGCTGTATGAGTTGTGATGTATCTATATTAGCCATAGGCTATTTGAAAATAAATAAATAAAATAAATTATAAATTTTCTGTGAATTCGATCATTTGTACTTCTGTTACTGTGTCCACTAAAGCCTATCAGCTACTCACAAAAAAAAATAAAAAAAAAATCCAGATTTTTTTTTCAAAATCCACGACTTTATTTGAACTACTCTGAAACCCAAGGATCTGAAGAAATATTCGAATCAAAACAGTACAATTTCCGAATTATTTCTCTCTACCACCGAACGTGATGAGTACAAAATTATGATCTGTTTGTTAGCATTTGCTTTATACACCTTAGTCAACAACTATCATCATTTCGACCCTTTTATTACTGGTAGATGGAATGGTCAGGTGGCCCAGTGATTATGGCGTTTGACTGGAAATCGCAGTTGGAGCCCGGTTATGTTTGGGATTTTCGAAGGCTCTTAACCCGCCGACCATCACCTCTGTCAAAGTTTCCTTTCTCTGTGTGAGTAGTGCCAGAAGGATTCGAATTTCATGTTAAACTGTAGGTCCCCTTTTCCCGGTAGGATTACCGGTTTAAGATAGGTGGCCATAACAGGGGCGGATTATTCAGCCATCGGGGAAACTTTCTAAACAACGTCATCAAAACACCACATGGAATTATTATTATTACTGATGTATGGAAGTTTTCATGGATTGAAAGTGCTTTCATTGCCTGCCATTGTTGTTATCAAATACAACACTTGTGGGTGAGAAAAAAGATTTATATTAAACTGATTTCTTTTGTTGCTCAAACCTTAATTCATTGAAAAGAGAATGTTTAAAATGTAGAACAAGAAGTAGTCTGACAATATGACACTGAAGCCGTTGCCTAAAGTGAAGATTAATTCTGGTAACTCTGAATGAGAATTCTTCTTTACAAACGGAAATATTAATTTAACTTACAATTCCAAAATGAGAAAGATTGCGTTAAAATGGAAATCAGTAGTACTGAGCACAACACAAGCATATGAACTGTACTAAATGCAATTCCATGGGACCCAAATCATATCGAAACATTTCTCTCCAAGTTTACAGTGCTTATGGGTGGATGTGTAAGGAATTTTACTGTTTCCAAGTTGTATTAATCAGAATTTAAGATTGATGGTTCAATATCATCAGATTATCAGGACAATGAAGATTGAGACTTGTGGAGACGTGGTTTCGTCTGATTTAAAGTGTAAGACACACCCTTCATTAGTCGTATAATAAAACAGTTTTAAATTTCCTTAATCTTTATTCACATGAAATTTTAAATGGTTTTACCATTAATAAAGGACTTCATTTATAACATAGAACGTATAATTTGTTACAGTGAACAATATGGCTTATTATTATTCTCAAGATTCATCGGATGAGAGATAAACTACACAAAATGTTGGGTATTATCATTAAATATCTGCTGAACGATATTTAACTGCAGTGATACAAGCATGATACTGTAACATATACATATATATATGTGTGTTTATATGGGAGAAAAGACTCGTTTGACGCTTTATTCGTTCAGCTGGAGATAAAACACTTAAAAATGTATAAGGTTCGTTATCGAGTGTTCCGTCCAAATTCTTCAAAGTTGATTTGAATTGATGGTTACTTCTATTTGATTTTGAAAGCCAGAACATTGAAACGATGGCCAGCGAGTACCTGTCATGGAGAGAGCAACGAGAAGGCCCGCGAAGGCAGCCGACGCGACCGCCATGGTGTGAGGTGTGTTTGCTTGTAGCCTACAGTAGCGGCGGCGGTCGCCGAGCGCGAGGTAGGTTCATGGCCCGTGAGGCCCCGGCCCGAGCGCTCCACGCGACACACTGCCACCGGGTCCAGCTCCGGCGCCGCGGCTGGAGACGACGGCGCACGCGCATCTGCACGACACTCCGAGGAACTTCTTGTCCAACTCGCCAGTTGACGACAGCCAACTCCACCCATTACAAAATTACCATAATGGTATGATATCAGTGGCCTTTCAACTAACCAATTGTCAGTATCGTATTCGATTCATAGGGATTTGTTTTATAATAATCATAGATTTTAATAAAAGTAATATTCGATGCAGTTAGAGGCAGCCAAGCCAGGTTGTAAGCGCTACCTCAGCGTGGACTTGTTATTCACAAAACCTGCTGATGCGCTGAGTCAATCATCAGCACCGATTTGAACTGGTTAATGACGTCAATAGGGTCTACCTCCGAAGTAAAGATATATTTCTCGTCCTCAGTCCGCAAGTAGCTTTCATAGAATCATTATGGGTAACTAACAGCTAGGTTAACTCTCTTAAGCTTCAGTCTGTACACCAAGTAGGCCTTCGTAACATCCTGGGGCCAGGCATTCCATCTAGCCATTCAGTGTCCATTCAACCAGTCTAACTTCAATTACATGCAGAAGCATCATTCATAGGCGTAGCCGGACAGATCCTTGCAGGTCATATTATCAACTGTATTGTCTACAGTCTTTACTGGTCATTAAATGGGATTCTGGAAACTGTTATACGACTGTTATCATTTATCAGGATAGATTCTCAACTATCCACTTAACACGAGCTAGTCTTCCTTATCCTGGGTTGCTGAACCTATTAATCAGCTGGTGTCAAACTGATCCTGACTTAACATCATATGTAATAGCCCACTAGACTGGATAGAAGAGCTTCGTATCAAGATACAAGAGATTTCCTCAGCTACACAATCGCCACGAGGTTAGTAAACTCTCCTCTAGATTCCCGCTACATCAGACGTCCACAAATCAACCACTCGGCTACCCTTTCAGTTCTGTCACTTAGACAGGACTCTTACACAATGACCAATTTTTACCACTTTAGGAATTATTTAAAGTGAGATGGATGAGCAGTAACCCTCTGGCGCCGTTTTTTGAGGAACACAGGTTCGAATTCCGCCCAGCCACCAAGATTTTGGTTGTCCATGCTATCCCCAAATCAGGTGAATGTAACTGTCGTTCCTTTAAAAGGCTGTGGACGAATTCCTTCCCGTTCCTTGTCCCGACTCCTTTTCCGCCTCTAATGAAATCGACGTCTAGGAGGAGTAGAGACAAACTCAAAAAATATCAATTTGGTGATAGTTAAGGAAAACTGGATAAGTACCTATATTTTAGAATCTAGAAAGAAATATTTCCGCTGAGAGAAATACGAATAAACTCTGTGACGTGGCCTATTATAAGGCTATTTTACAATCAAGATTAAAAATTTGACTGTCATCAGCTAGAAAGAGAGACAGCAAGTTTGATGGCTTAGAGGTAACTTCCTGATTTGGTAATGAGAAGAACACCGTTCTGTTCCAAGTCTGGCTAAAACTATTTCGCTTCTCGATGTTTTCTTAAAATTACTCGAACGATGCCTTTAATACTATTCAGTATGGCAGCGCGCGTTAAGGCTCTACCACACTGTAACATGGGGGTACAACGGATCGACTCCTGACTGCGGTTTCTAGGCGGTTTTCTGAAAATCATCATGGATAATTCTGAAACAATTCCGAAGCTCCGCTTCGTATCCTACATATTTCAAAAACAAAAAATACACTTACCACACACAGAATATACTTCCACGTTTCTCAGACAGGTGGCAACACATTATACCTTCAATAACTACGGAAAGTAACGGGATACTACCACGTTAAAATTTCCATAGTAGTCCATGTGGAAGAAGGCGTCGAGGGCAGAAATGTGAAAATATGCCTTAGGGATGAATACTGCTGGCAATTATAATAAACTAGCTGTTACCCGCGACTTAGTACGCGTGGACTTAGAATTTCATTGCCAGAATTGGATATAGAAAGCTGTTAGTAACGTAAGATTTGTCCCAAACAACACCGAGTAGGCATCATATGACAGGAAAGCTATCACTATATCATTGAGCCTGTCTCATGAAGAGAATCAATACAGTGCAAAGAAAATCGATATCTATACAAATAATAAGTTTTTCTCTAAACGAATTTTACTAACAAATCATACACTGACAGACTGCGCGAGAAGCACAGCTTAAGCAACCGATGCAACATTACAGACTAACACACGCATCCGTCTGTCTGTCACCATTCGATAAGTTCTAAAAATTTTGTCACTAAGACTGTTATTCACACCGAGAGAAATGTCCTGTTTCCTTCCCACAGGTACAAACTATTTTCTTAGCAAATTCCATCAATATCGGTGTAGCCATTTAGTTGCCAAAACGTAACAAAAAGATACATACTTACTTCCGCATTTATAATATAATTAGTGGAGGTCAAACACATACTTACTACAAAATAAACAATGCCTGAGGGATCAATGTAGCGTAAAATAGTGTATACATACGATATTGTTAGACCGGCACGATTTGTCAAGCAATACACCCTTAAATGTAGGGTATCTATAATTTAACATGGAATCCGAACAACTGACTGTCCAGCCGTGGCCCATACGATCAAAAACCACTTTTTTAATCCACAGAGTATTTAAACGAGGACTACTCTCCAAACACGAGGAGCTAAGCGCATTAACCACTGAGCTACCAAGTCGCTATACTGGAAGGTACTACAAAGACATACACATCCTTTACGTCCGTCTATCGCCATTCAGTAATTTTGCGGAATTATATGACAGTATGTATCATTTATACAGAAGAAAGTATCCTATGTCCATCCTAATGCCAATAGCATCTCTTAGCCAAATTTCATCACGATCGGATTAGCCGTTTAGCCCTAGAAAGGTAACAAACAGACAGAGTTTCTTTCGCATTTATAATGTTAGTATAGATAGCTTAAACATGCCTTTATATAGGTTGCCATGAATTTCCTCCTTGTTCCTTGTTAACAATTGTAATCCAGTTTTAGTGGCCTTGTTGACGTGACACCAAAACCTTCACGATAATGTTAACAATAATCAAAGGCAGAATGCAGCGTTTGGAAACCATAAAGTTTTAGATAGAAATCAGTTGCCATTAATGTAGGAGAATCAGTTCCGTAATGTGGTAGATTCTCATACTTAGATCTTCTATTTTCTAAACAACCAAATTTCACGGAAAATGTTTAACTGTTCTAAAACCAAATAAAAGCTCCTATCGTATACGCACTCACAATTACAATGTATTTTTTTGTCTTTATCTAATTCCCTTTTTGATTAACCATTGTTACCAATATTCCAGATATTATAAACTACATATTTTTCTTATAAATTGCAGTTTCAACTACTATTACTACACAAAAACTTAAATTTTCAATTTTTCAATCGTTATTCCTGTTACGTTTACTGTCAAGCTTGACAAATAAGCAACTATCAAAGAGTTTCAAGAAACATCTGAAAAATTTCAGTCCTACCTGTTTCTAAATCATGATACACCTATTAGTTCGGTTATAATTTGAAAACATTTCTGTTATTAAAAATCAATGATAGTTGTAATATGTCATGACTATTTAATTCCTGAAATACAGACTCCACTAAAGAGCGACATTTTAGAATATATTTTCATCGTCCATTAATACCACGTGAATCGAAAACACCCACTTCCACTCTAGACAATACATTGCAAAAGTTTTTCCCACAATAGCTGATAATATTTAAATTTATTAACTGCTTCACTTTTGCTGATGATCAATTCGACAATAGTTTGGTCGAGGAAGACGTTTCATACACGTGTTGAAGATATATAATGTCTTTAACTTCTATCTTTACTATCATATACACAAGGTGCTATATAATTGTGTAGCTGTTGACTTACTGATGAACCTGCTGTTCAATTTCTGTGTCCTAAACAATGAGTGCCGTTTTTCAATTTTTATTAGTTATTTCTTATGGCTTTTCGCTTCGCCGAGTTCTTTAGAGGCGGCAGAAATTTGAGGCGAAAATCGGTAATTAATTTATTCATGAACTTTTGAAGGAACCATCTCAGAATTCTCCTCCAGTGATTTCGGGAACACATGAAAATCAAAATCAGGGTGTGTTCCTATTGGATTCGGACAAAAATCTGAAAATATGATTTATAATCCAGGTAAAGGAAAAACGGAAAATGACGACTGCACGTATCTTGGAAAAATTAATAGGGCTATCGATAGAAAATATATTTTTAGAATTATGACTGGATAGATACAACGAAGTGGAAACTGAAATGCGGAAAAAGATGATTCTGAGAATGATATTTGAGAAAAATTCTTACGCGAATAACAAATAAAACAGAGATGTAAAGATGGGTCCCTCAAAAAAAAAAAAAAAAAAAAAAAAAAAAAAAAAAAAAAAAAAAAAAGTATCCTTTGAAAAGGGGAAACAATAGAAGACAAACTATTTTAAAAAATTAATAACTTGTAAGAACAGTCAAGTCCTCGTTTTTTTCCTATGACTTAACGGGTAGTCAACATTAATGTTACTAGATACATTAGATGAGGACATAGAGAGAAGAGGTTCTGCCATTGACTTATGAACTAAAAATCATTATGGGGAATCTAATAGAACCAAAAGTGAACGACTAGAACCGGAATGGAACCGAAGTCCACCTGAATGTTGGGACCTATCGTCAACCACTCACCCATCAGGCTCGGAAAAATAACTGCAGTGACAATTAATAAAGGTAATATTGCTCCTTAACACTGAAGAGGCCAAAAAAAGTTAATTCCATTTCACACCCAGTAACATCACATGGTTTGGAGTAAAATTAATATACCCTGACTTCATAATGTAGCAATCATTGTGACGACGTTAACACTTCCTTTAGTAACCACAAATACTAAAATCTTTTGAACATCTGAAAGTTCTATTATAAGATTTGGACAGCTAAACTACAACAGGTTAAAATAAGTTTTCCCATGCGGCCTTTAATTTTCCGTAGAGTTTCATCATACAAATGGAGTTTCATGTAGTTTAAAAAGAAGTTTTTAAGCACAATTCGATTCAAGTAAATACGCAATATAGATTTTTTTTTTTAATTCAAGTTACCTTCATATTCCGACAAATATCTGTCAATAGTAACACTTGGAAGTACTACGGTTCTATGCGACTATGTTAGCACCTTGCACCAAATGTCAACCTCTACTTCACGCAGCGCTGCCTATTTTTACAGACAAGACTCTGTCGACTGAACCATCTGATGCAAGCTACTATTATTTCTTCTCAATTGTCTCTTTTAACGAGGGAGATAGGATCAGTAGCGTCAGAAACGGTTCGTTATGAGATGTGAGGAACCTGGTGAAACGCAAAAAGGTCCATATGATCAAACAGTACCGCGAGTAAATATCTGATATTCTAGGAAACATCTATTAAATGAAAGAAATTGTGACGGAAAGGCATTTTGAGTTTTGTGGAAACTGGAAGCTAGTAAGAACAAATATAACATTACAGATTCGTGAGAAACGATTCTGCATAAGGAAACGCCAATGAAACATCAACTATAATATACGTCGTGCATTGCTACATAATCAATTTAAGTGCAACTGCTCCTCACATGTGTTTTATTTCATGATCTCCAATCGAGGTATGAAAGTTGAAACAAAGTAGACAGGACACTTACGAACACCGAAATGCTGTAAACATTTACAGTTACAGAACACCCCACACAGCACAACCGTCATTCTACAAATATTGACAAAGGCATGCAAGCACTCAATGTAATCTACAAACATTAACTTTGCAGAGAATTTCAAATTTATAAAGCTCCAGTTAAAGCTAAGCACATAATTAATGACGACACGAATACTATCATTCTAGCATCACATGCAATTCTCAAAATAAAAATACACACAAATTGGCAAAAAAAATCTCGCCAAGTAGCAAAGATAACCAGCAAACCGAAGCACTTAAAGAATGTGAAATATCAGTGAAGACGATAAAGTTTACCCACCGTATATAATAAAAAAAAACGCAGTGCAATGCTTTCACAAAGTTCCATAATAGTTTCAAAATTATTCGTGTTATTGGAAGTAATGCGAAAGTAATTCGTAAAATGTAATTAATTTTCAAGAAAGCTAGTAAATGATACTAACATCCTCAAAATAGGATCAACAAGGCACATGTAACAGTGACAAAACACCCGTAAACCAGATATTCGTAAGTAAATAAAGTTTCTCTTTAAAACGGAGTTAAACTCTTACGCAAAAATGTATAACAACAAGCACAATTATATAACCATTCATTTTTACTAAATAATTAACAGCAACTAAGCAACATAGCCCACAAAATTTAGGTGAAAAACACATAACTTTATTGTCACATACATAAAGTTTTGCACGGTTGTGACAAACTGAAACCCCACTAAACACAATGATATTATTTATTTACTTATTTTATGCGAATAGACCTATACAGATAACTCAAAACATATTCATTTTTTGTCTGAGTTTCTTTTGCCATTCCAGTATTCTCACATCCGTTTACTGAAGGCAAGTTTTTTCTTTTCTGTCCATGTTTTTTCGGTCTTCTTGGCTTTGGTTTCTGGCATGACTACCCAGTCGTGTATTTTTTGTCTGAAGATTTTGTGATCTAGGATTTCTGAACTCTTGATTTCAGCTTTTTCCGGGTCTTGTCTTACTTGATCTAAACAACTGTTAGGTCTTTTTAATGGTTGCATGAGTTTGAATATCTGCTTAGTTAATCTGTGTTCTGGCATCCTGTAGATGTGACCGTAGAATTTTAGTCTGCGTTTTCTGATGTCGTTAGCTATGTTTGAGTGGGACTCTACTGTATTGTTTGACTTTAATTTGTAGCCTTCTTCTGTTTTGGTTGGTCCAATAATTTTCCTGATTATTCTCCGTTCTTCTTTTTGGATGTTCTCGATATCCCTCTTAGAGTTAAGTGTGAGTGTTTCTGTGGCGTATACAGTTATTATTATATCTTTTCTTTAGTCAATTATCAGTGTTTAAAGATAGTTGTATTGATGTCTGTAAACTAGTGTGTATGTTTTAGGATTTCCGCAATCCGTAGTACCAATGTACAGTATTTCGAGTAGCGATAACTAGCAGTGTAAGAATCTTTGGCGGGCTCACTGGCAACAGCTGAGAGCGAACGGTATGTGTAGCTTCACGCCAGACTGTAGTAACAGTAACGCTTGGGCGCGTACCGAGGGTGGTTGGTGAGCAGTAACGCTCTGGTCTCGCATTCGGGAGGACGTGTGTTCGAATCCCCGTCCAAGCAACCAGATTTGGATTACCTAAATCACTCTAGGCGAATGCCGGGATGCTTCCTTCAAAAGGCCACAGCCGAATTCCTTCCCATTCCTCGCCCCAAGTCCTTTGACGCCTCTAATGACCACTACTTCGACGAGGCGTAAAGCCACTAGAACGAAAAAGCTTGGATGCGAGTCTGGGATCCGCTGCATGGAGACTATACATGTACGTACATAATTTGTGTTCTGAGCATAAGTACTATTAAGAACTATTAAATGTTGATTTTGGCTAAATGTGTTAAATACGAGGTAAATTGAGTGAATCTTTAATTTGAAGCAGTGATATTTATTTCGATAGCAACAATAGTTCCTATCATTTTGGTGGATATAAATTTTAATAACAGTATTTTAACTAAAACTAAATTAGCAGCAGCTTGAATTTGTTTGTGATGAGATAGCCTACTCGTCCATAACACGCTGTAATTCCCATTAGTGTAACGGAATTCTTCGTAAGCAGACTTGGTGATTTTAGGCAGCTAAATGTACATACTAATTAGCGGAAAGCTGACACAATCCACTCACTGCGTTTCGGCCATATATTGTAAGGTTTCCCTACATATATGTATATTTATTTTTCTTTCTTTTTTTAATCCAATGTTGTAGTTTTTTAAATTCTGATGTGGTAGAAGTCTGAAGCAGACAGTGTAAGTACTTCACAGAATGTTCTAGAATCTCTCACCATGAATTTTGGCGAAGGAGAGTATATTTGTTTGCTGGTGGTTCGCAAGGAAAAGATATGGCGGAGAAAGCAAAAGGAAATATCTCACTTTATTCGCTAACACGAAGCTGTGAATTATTGTAAAAAGTATGATGTACAATTATTGTGTGAGAAAAGTAAGCAATGTAAAATTGTGAATTGGCAAGGGTTTGTGTTAATAAAGGAAAGTATTTTCAGCGAATGATCGGTAGTAAATAATTTAGTGAATCAGAATTTGTGGGTTTTTTTGAAGGTGAGTTTTCCTTTCCTCTCAATTCTCTAGCTAAATTCCTTTCGAATTAAATACTACTCCAGAAGAAGAGGATTGAAGCTACGTATATTCACAAGCAGGTGTACGATCAGTACAAAATCGGGAGAGGGGTGAAATAATAAAAGCAAATACGCTTACAACATGAGTCAACATTACAACCTGGAATAGTTTTTAAATGGTAATAGGAATATGAAATTTTTGTTTGTAAATTTAACGATCCGAATATTGTTTGAACAATGAAATGTTTGATTTTAATTTGCTCCCCAGATGTAAATTCCTTATTACAGTCAAGTATGCTGCCATTTTTTGTTGATGAGAAACAGCTTATTTCACGATTAAGAGCGGACTGTGTACGGTAACCCAATCCGAGCTTTGGCTAACACATGAACGCCAAACAATATATTTAGCATGCGCAGCACATGTGCGAGGTGAAAGCAAATTGTTAATTGAGTGGCATGTCGCGCGTCACGCTTGTAAAACATTCGGCTGAGCCATACTGCATATCACGCCACCAAGCAACGCCAACACGGAATTTCCATACTTTAATTTTAATCCATCATTATCAATTCGCATCACGTTACGTTGGTGTCAAATCGTGATAAATGGAGGGCTTCGCAGAATACTGATAAGTTTACACTGCGGGCTGGGGTTGCCTAGCATTAGCCCTCTGCGTTATCTGACTGTGCCGTTCAACCAGCCACATCCTTATACCTTTTGTCGTCATTTTCTAGCTGATCTTTGTTTACAGCTTACACGCTAGCATAGAAATTTTTTTCTCAATGTCATGACATTTTTTCAGATTTTCAAGACATTTTAAGATACTGCGTATTGTTGTAGGTTGGTTAAGTGTATTCGGCATATCAATGTCAATGGCAGATTTTTGTCAGAACTAGAAACGCGAGAACTGATGGAAAAATTGCAAGAAATTGTCCGTACAGTTCTACATTGCTAAGTTTCCGATTTTTAATGTAGGTGCACTTTAACAAATGTTGTAAACTAGTAGTTTGTAATTTAAGTCTGTTAAAATATAACATGTTTACATGGCGATTTTCATAGGCCCTTAACCCGACCTTTGCCTCTGGCACTCCCTGCTGTGTAATATGAAGTACGTCAGAAAGCTTCCGTGGTTCGAATTCCACTTTAAACTGTTTACCCGGTAATATTTCTGGGTTAGGTAAGGAGAGAAGGAGCATGTCTCTATACCTCTAATACCAGTCTAAGTATACTGTATATGATTCGAAAGGGAGAACTAAAACTTGCGCTTTAATACCAAGCTATATTATTATTATTATTATTTTACAATTGGCAGTAATATAAGTGTTAAAAATAAATAAAACCAAAAATTTTCATATAAATGGTAAAAATAATTGTAGTTTATTGTTGCAGTTGTTTTCATAGTGATTGTCTAGACACTAGAGTTATCAACATGCAGCTATTTATGAAAGTTAATGATTGCTAGGGTCATCGTATATTAATGAGTTCTGTAACTTTTTACAAGAGTTTTTAAGCAAAAAACTTAATATTTCATCATAAAACAACATAACAAACAGTGTGAGACAATATATATTATACTAATACAATATAATTTGCTTATGGGATTAATACTGCGTTGAATACTCCTACTTCTTCTTCTTCCCGACGTTTCGACCAGGGCTTAGGTCTTCATCAGGGGCCGTCTACCGATTCTGCTACAGACTGATCTGCTGGAGAGTGGCGTGCTGGTTGTTTACGTATTTATACAGTCGATTGTTTGACAAAAACGATTACCCAGATATATGCTTTTTACGATTTAAGATCTGTGGGTCCAGAGTTAATTATGTATCTAACACACATTTCCAAGCCTGGCTAAGACTATAACAACCATCCTAAAAAGCATATCTCTGGGTAATCGATACTGTCAAACAATCGACAGTACAAATACGTAAATAACCAGCACACCAGGCTCAAGCAGATCACAGTCTGTAGCAGATTCGGTAGACAGCCTCTGATGAAGACCTAACCACGGGTCGAGATGTCGGGAAGAAGAAGAACTAGGAGTATTCAACGCAGCATTAATCCCGTAAGCAAATTATATTATATTAGTATAGTATGATGGCCGCGAAAACAAAATCTTTTACGATTCTATATTGTATTTAAATTATTTGTTGATTATAGGAACGTGTTTTTTACATGTTTTTTTCTTTTTAGGTTTCATTCCTCTGGACTGCACGAGGGACTCGTGGACCCTTTTCAGCCGACTTAGCCTAAAGGGACGGAAAAGGGGGGGGGGGGTGGAAGTCGGCCGTGGCCTTGTAGCGAACCATACAGGCATTCGGCTGCAGTGACTGAGGAAAACCACGGAAAACCCCAGTCAAGATGGCTGGACGGGATTTGACCCCCGTCCTCCCGAATGTTAGGTAGGAGGGCAAATTTTCCCTCTTTCTAATTCGGTGTAGGTTTCGTGTAACATGTAATTAACACATATCATTCAAACCATATTTTAAGCTGCGACCTTATTGCCCATTTATCTTTATTTTAGTTTTTACAAGCTTATTTAGTTTTTAGAACATAAGACGAGAAGGAAATTCATCATGTCCTTTAGGACAGACTTTTCATTAGTAATATCGGAAACCATGAATGGAATTGAGGGCCTCTACCTCCACGTATCCTAACCTTTACGTAATAGGTGTAAAAACCGAAACTTTTATATTTCCTCCTTCAAATTTATGAATCTCCTGAAGCTTTTCTGTTTGCTTTATTGATATCGCGGATTTTTCTACACACAATATCATGTAATAATTGCTGATCTATATTTAACAACAGCAAAAATACCGCCTAATTGTCAATGAATTCAGAATGTCATCGCTTAACTGAAGTGTTTTATTTCTTCAATCCTAATAAATACTGGTTTAGATTAGTTATGAATTTGACATAAATGAAATAAGGAAAAAGGGAGAGGGGAGAAACGAAATTCGTTGGGTGTCAAAACAATCAAAACAGTCAAAATATTTTTTTCCCTTGTGGCTATACAACTCGTCACGTCAAGGTGATTAGAGACTTGAATGATTGGGGATTGGGGGTGGGGGAAAGAAACAAAAATATCCGGCCATGGTCTTTTGCAGATAACATCTTGGTAATCTCCTGGGGTGATTTCGGGAAATCAGGAAAAACTGAAATCTGTATGGCATGACGGGGATTCGAACCTGCGTCTTCTCTAATACGAGGCCAAAGCGTCACAGCTAACCTACCACGCTTGGTATGTAACGAATAGTATGTATTGTTGCTTCTGACCAGAGTAATGTTTATATTTTCTTTATCTTTCATTAAAAAAGTGAAGTAACTGCGAAGTCTAAGATGAATTTAGGAGGTCGCTTCTTTTTACAAACTTTGACTGAATTTCAAATGATCATTCCATACGATGATCAATGCAATGACAGGGAGAAACCGTTAACAGCTATATAAAGCATAGATAAAATATTTTAACCACCACAAAAATTGTATTGAAATGTATATTATATACTGAAACCACTTGAAGGCTGTTTGTCAAAGAGAACTGTATGTCTGTTCTTTCGCCTATATATCTAAATTTTAACACTAAACCTTAATTATTTTAACATAGTGCGTAACCACATATCCAAATCTCAAACAAGAAGAACATTGGCACTCGTAGATTTTGCACTGTTACTTTCAATTTGCGGCATAACTAAAACAGCTATTTTATGTTTGAGTCTGGTTAATCTGTGCACAACCGATTACAAAGTTTGCTGTTTTTGATGTTGTGGTGGAGGCGGAGAATAACGTTATTTCATGGTAAAGTAAATAGAAAACTGTTTCTTGTTAACGGCACTCCCACAAGCTACATAATTAAAGATTCCTCTAGGTACAACTTGTTTACATTCTTGATAAATAGCTGGGCAGAACAGTCCATGGAGTAAAGAAACCCAACAGAATCTCAGAAAGTTTAAACCCTCAAGAGAGAACTTTTAGCGGTTAGTGGTTAGGTGAAATCAAGTAGTGAGATCAGGGGCGATAATAAAGCTCATTTTCAACAGTATATTCTCCAAGTTGCCAGCATTTAAGAACGTATCTCCATGCGAAGTACGCGAATTTTCATTTTAGTATTGACGAGGAAAATGAAATTCCTTATCCCGTCGCGAATCTCATTACGTTGCCAGCCTCATACCAAACGACAGATTCTTGGTTCAAAAATTCGATACCGCGGCGGAAGAGTAACATAATATTTTCTGTGACAGTAAAATTTATTACTTAACATTCAACTGAGATATTTGCTGCCTACATACCAAACTCAAATTTCTTAACAGGTCTCCTTCTTTTTCAGAATTGACATTCAATTCAAATTTATTATTTGTGTGGAATTTTAGTATTCTGAGAACTTAGATTTTTGTTGTAATTAATCGAATTAGTTTTTATGACATTATCTCCTACGTAATTATATGATTGCACTTAATATATATTCCATAATTCTATATTAGTGCTAACTTACGTAATAATTATATATTTATCTTCTGAGAACCGAGTACCATATTAAATGTGGACTTCACTTATCTTGTTACTACATATTTTTTTGTATTAAGTTCATTACGTGCTAAACACCGAAAATTTTGCAATGTTGCCTATTTGAATCTATTTGCAGCAATTTATATGTCAATTAAAATATTGAATACCACAGGCTGGCTACACAAAATGTCTTTGCTTCTCGTCGAGGTCTAGGTAACTAGAGGCGGGAAAGGACTGGAGGCAAGGAATAGGAAGGAATTCGGCGATGGGCTTTCAAAGGAAGCATCCCGGCATTCACCTGGAGTGATTTGAGGAAACTGTGGAATACCCAAATCTGGATGCCCGGACGGGGATTCGAAACCGCGTCATAGGAAATGCGAGGCCAGAGCGGTACCGCTCACCAACCACACTCGGTGCCGCGTATTTATGACGTCTGGCAAGTACACTATCCTAATGGACAAGCTGAAATATCAAAATCTATTTGTGAAATGAATAATCTTTGTTCTGCAAAATAATTGCGCATTTTGTTTGCGAAATTATTAATCTTTGAGACGTAAATTAGGGGCCGTTTCAGCATTGGCCTAGGCAATTACAGGAAACCGCCCAACAATCGTAATCACGACGGCAGATACTTTGTAGTCGAGATTCGAAACTGATGACGGTCATGCAGCTCAAGTCCAGTATGTTGACACTTTAACTCTCACGACTAAGCTGGTGTATCAGTAGGTTTCCAGGCACTAAGATCTATCATCGAAAAACCTGAAATGAAGATTCGCTAACAATATATATTTTGAAAAGAAATACATTCAGCTTTTGAGCAGCGTGATGGCTCAGTGGTCTAGGTGTCTGACTGGAGATCGAAAAGTCCCCGGTACAAATCCTTGTCTCGGTTCTTAATCGGATGTTCATTTCTAGCATAGCGTATTGTGAAATTTATTGTACGCCAGAACGTTTCCGTTGTTAGGATTCCACGTTAATCTATAGGTTCCCTCCTGGGCTAACAACCATAGCTGTAACACGGATGGGTACACATACAAAGCAAATTCAAGACAAACGTTGTACCATATGTACATATACACTCAATTTTTACTATGACACGGCTAACGTTCTGGCCTCGCATTCGCGACGACCCCAGTTCGAATACCCGTCCGGGCATTCAGATTTGAATTTTCCATGATTTCCCAAAATCAATCCAGGCGAATGCCGGGATGCTTCCAATAAAAAAGGCCATGGCTGAATTCATTCCCGTTCCTTGTCCCCAGTCCCATCCCGCCTCTAATGAACTTAGCCGTCGACGAGGCGTAAAGCAATAAGTAAAAATAATATATATTACGACGTTATAATTGTCTACGGCAATTAACACTTTTCACAATCTTTGATAAAGATGAGGAAGTTGTTAAGTACTATATATTCACTCCACAGTTCGTGACTTTCGACATAAGTAGCCTATTCTCATTTTGTTGACATATTACTACATATTCCATCATTCTTCTGCAAATCTCATACAGCGATGTTACCCAGCTTGTTAAATGGGTTTATTTAGTAAGTTAATTCCTAATCGAGTTGGGCCGATGCTGGTGATGATTTAAATATGGGTTAAATGCTTCATACTATGTTGAAAAAGGCTACAATTGTTAGGAAAACTGTAACTACCTCCACCAAAATCTGGCATTGTAAGAGAATACTTTTCGTAAACATGATACATGTTTGTAAAGCATCCAGATTCTGCATTCAGGAAGATATTTTAATATGGTAAATAAGTTTGATAGAATTGAAAGAATTTTGCTTTAGGTCACAAGTCGAACAAAGGAACTTCTTGTTAACAGTAATAAACACCTAGTAAACATACATTGCTGCAGACATACAAACAGAAACAATAGCAGTTCATCACCATCACTGAACGAAAAAATGTTGCAGAAGTAGTATCACATTATCGTCATCTGTCTCACAAATATAACATAAAAGCAAAAGAATCTGGATTCCGAGAATAGCCCACTTCAAACAAACATCAGACGCTATATCGTAAATATAGCAGCGTGTGATTAAATCACTGTTAGAGTTGTTTTTCAAAATTCACTGAGGTAGTTCTACTGTATGTATATTGCTTTGCACACTATACACTGAAATGCCAAAAGAATTGGGATACAAAGATGCAAATATCCAGACGGCAGTAGAACAACGGAAGTGACGTATAATGTACCGTATTTTTGAGAGCAACACGACAGATTTTCTGAAGTGACTATGGCCAAACAACATGAATTAATAGACTTTATACGCAGACTGGTAGTTGGCCGTAGACGCACGGTGCTTTCACTTCGGAATGTGTTCTTGAATCCGATATTCCTCGATCCATAGTACCAAGACTGGTGGCTACCCGAGCGGTAAGCCTCCACAAATTTTTGGGTTCTCTTCAATAAATTAGTTTTACCAGAGATATGTATGTGATCGAAGATATTAAACTCCTACTGATACTTCTAACTAGTAAATGAGCAGTGATTCAGTGTTAGCAATAGAAATATCAGGGAAAAGTTTAAGCAGCTTTAAGAAATTCACTGAAATACATAGATGGAAATCATAGAAATCCTGGATGAAAATAGCTCTGATTCAATTAAATAATGAAAATCTAGTTACGTGAACTATTTTTCTGAAGCCAGCAGAGGGTATAGGATGCATTAGCCGGTACCTGTTAATTCCGACATAGAGGTCCGTGGGTTCTCCTCCGAACACTTGCCGTGGACTCCTCGAGAGCGTCATGAGGAATGCGCTCCGTGGCTGTAGGTCAGGAGAGGGAGAAATATGTTTCATTGGGTGCTCGTCACATGTCCAGCAAGCAACTCAACTAAGTCTTAGTAAGTACTTCACTGCTGATATAGTGAGACAGCGATTACTAACGTTATGGTTCATTTTGGGTTCTGCATGCTGCATCTGAAGGGATCATGTTATCTGCATCAAAGGCATGAGAAAGTTACTTCCACTGAACATTATATGCCATTGAGGCTTAAAACTACACTTATTCGTTGTTACACCAGCGACGTCTTCATTGAGGCGTCAGTGTTGATAGACAGGTAACATTGCGTCAAGGAACAGAAAAACTCAATGACAGAAGTACGACAACGTGTTCGTGCGGACAGAACAGCGAAATTTGCCATTGGTGTGGTATGGCTGCAGAACACAGACGCGTGTGCCTCTGCTAACATAACTCCAATCGGATGCAGGGCCTCTTTTGGGGTCGCGAATATATCGGTTGGGCTCTAGATGACTGGAAAAACGTTCGGTGGTCAGATGAGCGACAATTCCAGTTGGTGAAAGCTGAGGGTGTTCTTAGAGTGTGACGCACAACCCACGACGAGGTTTTCAGGAAGGCACTGTGCAAGCTGGAGGTAAGTCTATCCTGAAATAGGCTATGTTTACATTGCATTGAGTGAGACCTCTTATAAAACCGAACCAATCATTGACTGTAAGTGCTTATTTTCAGCTACTTGGGGATCATTTGAAGCCATTCATGGCTTTTATGTTCCTAAACAACGGTGGAAATTTCCAGTATGACCGCCGTGACACCAGGCCAAAATCATTCACGGTTGATTTGAGTAAAATTCTGATCAATTTCAGCGTATGATTTGACCGCCTATACCGCCGGACATGAATCCGATCAAATTTATTTGGGACATGATCCTCAATATTTTCGGCTTTAGATTAAGTATGGCTGAATATTTCTTCAGGGGAGTACCGATAACCTTTTGGGTCAAAGCTACGTCCGATTGCTTCACTTTGCCCACGCGATATTATGACTTTTGACACTTCAGTGTATATTTTAAGCTTTATCCTTTTTCTGAAAGAAAATAAACGGAATGAAGAACGCTTGTTGGCAATTTCGCTTCAGGGTACAATATGCGCAGTACAGCAACCTCCCTACATTATTTCTATATCATAGCTTCGTGTTTCTTTAAACGTGAGTATTACCTATGGCGAAAATTAGTTTTAAAAAGTCTCCACGGTTTCTATTAGGCCGGAGTAATCATCACAGTTATGAAACAAAAAAGGAAAAATAAAAATAGATCGCTATATAGTGAGACAATTTTAACTGTTGGTCGTGTTTAAATATGAGCAGCGTAATTGGCAAGATGTCACCATAAGCAAAAACTATAGTTTCTGTAAAGTATTTAGATGATTATTAGTTTACTGGCCAGCGGGAAGTTAACTTGAACCGTGAAAAATATAAGAAGTCATAGCATACTTAATCATATTCTGTATAGTCGTGTCAAAGCGTATTACATAAGAATATGGCAAACTTTCATCCTAAATTTTGCGAGTTTGAACCGTGTGAATCACTTCAAGGCAATGACTGATATAAACAAAGGTTTTATTTAAAGCATGTTATGCTATCAAATCATAGTCATGGGTTTCGGTCTCACACGTTTAACCTGCTCGTACCAAATAATTTAATTTTCACTTTTATAAATTAATTTGTTGACCATTCTTATGATTTGTGACCGGTGTAATTAATTGATTACTAAAGGAATAACATCGTCGTACTTTGTGGAGATACTGAGAAAAAATATACTTATACCGCAATCTTAGTGCACACATCAAAAATGAAATAAATCTTTGTACGTATTAAAGTAAGCATAATTTTAGGAGAGGCAATGAGTATCGTATATGTACGTTTGTTGCCTCTTCGTGGGAGTGTTGTCTCTGATAAGGGTACGCGAGTCGTTAGCTGTCAAGAAAAAGCGGATAATTCCTGGCTTACGAGGATCTCGGCTAACGCAGGGACACAAGCTGGATTAAATTATCAGAATATAAAGCTCACGGCTCTTGTACCGGCTGCGGTGCAGAAGAACGCAAGAAATACTTCGTGGAAACAGAAATCCTCTGGCGGAAAAAATTAACGCATTTAATTAAATCGGATTAGTGGCTGGGCACGGACGTCAAATGTGTCTACAGACCCTGAATGTTTCGCATTTGTGGTGAAACAAAATCCTCTTAGCTCGCAGTAAGAAACACAAGTGACAGAACGTCGCTACTGACCGAACTGCAAAAGCCGGACATTGGATTAGAGCGAGACTCACGTCTGCCTGCGTACAAACTCCATCCAGTTGACGAACGTTTCTGGAATCATTTAGTATTGTAACAATAACAGTAATGTAACGAATGCTTGCTATACACGTTTATCTTCTACGGACTTAGCTTTTTTCTTTCCCTACTTTATATACACATAAAAAATTGCAATATTATAATATCAGAAAACGTACTACCATATCTTATACTGTATTTCAATACGTTGAGACATAAAAATGACGTCTACGGATAGTTGAAAATATACAGTTGTGGAAATTTACTGTGTTCCGCGATTTTTTGGAGAACAAGTTACTTCCAGAAGTTGTTTTATGCTTCTTGAAACTCGGACATAATTAATTCCAGTTCATCTACATTTATCAGTACATTAACATTTTTTTAACATACCGCAGGAGGTGTTGAAAACATAATATATTATACAACATTAGTTAAACGACTATTAATGAAGACATAAAATGTTATGTACGACTTCCTAAATACCTTCGAATTGTGGATGAGAACAACAACATTCAGCCCAGTATTCACTCCACTCCCGTACTAAGCAGCGTAGTGGCTTCGTCCTATACAACTTCTAATATAATTTTGTAAATTTCACATATGAAGATATATTTTACACTTCTGGCGTACCTACTAATAATTATTAGTGTCTGTGCGCATGTTATTGTGTGTAGCATTAAGGAAGACAACAGCAACGGACATTGTTAACTCTATCCCAGTATTCTGTGCCGTCGTTGTTAAGAGTTTTTGTAAAAATAATTAAATCTATCGACCTTCAAGAGCATTCTTCACTCCAAGTGATGGTTAGTCATGCATTTAAAGATAGATGCATAAAGAACGTTAATTTTGAACTTAATAGATTATCATGCATTCAGTAGACAGTTTATTACTGAAAGATTGCTCGATTTAAATCCTCTGGCTTGTTTCAAGTGCAACTATCTGGGCGTCTTAGTTAGGGAATACAGTAGAATCATATTATCTTAACTTATTAAGAAGAATTAGTAGTTATTATGTCACTGCGAATTATATATTTGATAAAAAGCACAGATTTCGAGAAAGAAATGGGAGAAAGTGTACCTCTCTGAATAGACCAATAAGGGCAGTTTTTAAGTATCTAATTTTTGTTTTTAATTAAATGAGTTTACGTCGTTGTTTCATAACTTCATTTAAAACCGACGTAACATAACAATCGATGAAAACATTGTTGCAACTTATTCTTCTGAATGTAATAGGAATGTTTTCGCACTAATATACAAAGCCTTGATGGATTTTACGAAAGAAATTTTAAATAAAGAGATTCTTAGAGAGTATTTCGCACTTTCGTATTAGCTGTCGGGTTACTTCATTCTTCTTGCTCGATTTTATAAGCACCAAGAAATTGTGTGCTAAGAGAAAAATCTGCAAATATCGCCATAATATTGTTTCTGGCATGTTTTGCAACTACATGAAATTTTATCAGTTATAAACAAAGACAAAACAGTAACTCTTAAAAGAAACGTATGTCGCAATTAATGAACGTCACTAAGTTATGTCTGAAAACTTATGTTCATTCGGTGGCAATTTTTCTGTTCAGATGAGAATAATTCTTGACACATCATTGCTATAAGTCACTCCAAAGTAATAATAGAAACTTAAAAATTAACCAATAAATGCTGTTATTGTAGTAAACCACAGACTTTATCCGATCAGTCTTCATGAAAGTTATTAAATTAATTGCCTTTAGTTTCTTTCTAAAATATTAGATTGGATGAAAATGTTATAACTTCATAGTACATAAAAGTTATATTTAATCTATCAGAATTTCTGATTATATCTTGTTTCACAACATAGAAATGCTAATAATCTGTGAGGAATTGCTAATATGATAATTAATGACGATAGGGTTATAGGGTAAACCTATGACGCGGTGATTGGCCTTTGCTGAATGACTAAAACTCGTATATTAATTTTTGTCATTCGTAAGCCGAGCAATGAGAATGTGTGAGTAAGAAGATTCACTTTCCCACAAGATTAGTTGTTAGTAAGTAATATTTCTCATTTCAGTTGCCTTGAGTTAGAATTTAACTTGATTTTAAAGGTTTTTTTGAGTCACATCCATGGATTAAATTAGTCACAAAGTATTGTTCGCTAGCATTGGTGCAGGCAAACGATACAGAATAAACCGTACTGTTCATGTGATTCTGGAATCATGTTACTAGTTTATGAACTTAACATCTACGTCCTTCCTTCAATACAATAGTTACCACAGCTCTATATACCTAATTAACTATAACACATTTGTTTAAACTCCTTCAGTACAGGATTAGATAAATATGTTCATAAGAAGCTGTGAGAACGCCAGGTTCCTATTTTCATTCTGTTTTCTCTGTTTTCATTCTTCCATGCATTATTTTACATTTGGCGAATTAACAAATATTTAAATATTTTGAGCCCATGTGATTTTCTTTTCTTCAGCCAAAAAAATAACAGTATACCTTTCCTTCATCACTTGTAAAGCAATAATATTTTTTATCGGTTTCTCGCAGTAAAACTAACGAATATGTTTTTAATGGTACATTCAGTGTTGAAGAAATCACTTATACATTGGTAAAAATAATTGAAAACATATATTCCAGTAATACTACAAGTCATGCTTAATGTTGTAAATTGCTTTTCGTTAATATTTAATTGAAATTTTCTCTTCAGTTTCTTTTAATTCAGTTTGATCGACCTGTAAATTAAAATATATATTATTAATGAATGAAACTACGTTTCTACAACATGATTTCAACGAAGTCTAGGGACAGGAAAATTCGGGCTGGTTTCGTGTTTGATTGAAATATTAAATTAAGGTGTCTTACTCTGCAAGAGGACAGCATAGTGGTGGGTGACGGTGTTATTCTTTTACGGCAGGACGGACCCAGCTGGGGTCACGTTCCTGAGGCGCCACCTGCCAGAGACCTTCCTGCGGAACAACCGCCATTCGGAACACCTGCTGGCTGTGCAGTGCCGCCTCCTCCCAGGAGAGCGTGCCGCGGGCTAGTATAACTCGCCCACCCCTACGCGCTGACGTCCAAATCAACTGTAAATGAAACATCTCAGAACATTACCTTCGGGCAGCAGTTTACCTGAAAGATAGCAACATAAACATTCATGTTTTAATATGAAAATAAAATTGTAGTTTGTGTGATTTCCAGGAAATTTTAATGTTTTCCCTTCGCCTCATACGACAGAACGGTGAAATTATTCTACTTGTGCAATATTAATGTCGAAATTTAAATTGAACTTAGCTATTAGTGACATTTAGAGTGAGATTGGGAGATATTATTCAGCTTGGTATATGGATTTCTAATGAAAGGAATTGCATGAAATTTTAGTCATCTGCTAGACATTTTGGCTATTTTCTTTAACAATGGCACCGTAATATACATAAATTATCTGAAATCAAACAGTTATGCATGTCTAATACAACGTAAAAATAGAATAAAAAACCCATATCTGCCAAGTGTGAATTATTCTCGTAGTTTAAACTGAAAGAAAAAAAAATTTTTCATACATTTAAAGAAAATATCAATAACTAGTGCATTCGCGAAATTTTCTTACAAACAGCATGTATCAGTGTATTTTAGATTGATTTTTTATTTAATAAAAATTGTTAAAAGAACTTTCTACCGCATTATTACTATCCGATTCATATAGTTCTCAATAGTGTGATATTTATGATTTATTTTATAAAGTTTACTAGAATTACTCATATAGTTATTTTGTAAAAACCATAAACAATAGAATACCACGGGTTTACTGTAATCTTATGAGGGTATGTAGGTAATGAAAAAAATTGTATCCATAGTTTCTTAAATATAGTAGTCTCCCTAGAAACGCATAGGCCACTGAATTTTGGGACAGCAATCACAAATTTTGACGTTACAGGGTTCAGTTGTTATGAAGCCGTGGCAGGTGGACGAATAAATGGGTAATTCCGACTTTCATTCATAAAGTACAACGGGACCTTAAAAATACTCACGAACAAGTAAGAATTTATTTGCAACTCACGTGACGTCACTGTGGTAATCGAGGCGCAGAGCCGTTGTGCTAGTGACGTCATGTTAGCAGATTAGTCGTCGAGACGTGATGTACCTTCAACTGTTTTACACGTTTTACGCCCGGTATGATTTAATTTTTCATTGCACAAAGGAACAAGCAATTTTCTACTCTCTCCAACAATGCAGTCGGAATCCGCGTGCATACTTCAATAACGGAATTTTTAAATGCCTCACATAGTTCGTACATTTTAATAAAATGTTTCGACTGTACGCATTTCATAATAAGGACCGCCAGTTTCAGTGGAAAGATATATATATAGATATACAATCATTCACGCGTCAATGGTAGTTTTCGCAGAAGTGATTTTTCCATCCGTGGGATGTAATCAAACCTATTCAAACCTCTAACTTTTTTATTTACGTTAATAAGTAATTTTACATTTTTTCGTTCATTGATTTGTTTAATTAAAACTTTCTCTTTGGTTTGATAAATGCTTGAAGCGTAATTCAGAACAATTCGTTTGATTTTTAATCACTGTTTCCTGCGGCGACACGGAATAACATAACTGTGGAATTCTGGACAGTCGCGTCAGATTCCTGATAGCAGAGTTAAAAAGAAATTAGTTGTTTGTCGATTTGACCTACACCGACAGTAGCAATGGTGCGTCCAAAATAACCGTGTCAACAATTTCGTTTGATTTTCCCTTTCAAATAAAAAAAATCCAGTAACTAATTTCCCTCGTTCGTTAATAACGTTCATCAGAATTGCAAATAACTGTTAATTAAAATACCAGAGAGAACAGTTTGATTTACAGCTGATATTAGTGCTTTAGCGGTGACTTATAAATCGAAATGAAATATTTTTTACTAATACACTTTCACTCTCTGCTCAGATGTTTTGTTATTGTACACGTGTTTTTCGCTTTTGTACCACAAAGATAACATAAAAATCTCAATCCTACTCTGTTATATTACTTGCCTACTACGAGCATTTCAAAATCCATTGCATAGTATGGGTCTGTCTCAGTTTTTCATCCCACCAACAAAATAAAGTAACACACGCACACGTGAGCACTCAGTAATTATCAGAAGGCTCTAGCGGTAGATATCTCTAATTTTCGTTGAATCTCTATAGCACATCTCCTTACTGAAGTAGCAAGACCACTATCTAAAGCACCTAAGATAAACTAAGAAGATCTCAAACTCTAGAAGATGAAGCTATAATTGTAACATTCAAGTTGGCACATAGTATTACCTTATAGGACGGTCTCTACGCTTTAGACATCACAGTTCCTTACTTAATTCACGCTATGTATGGCTTTCAAAGCCAATGAAGTATTGGTAAAAAATTTCTTCATCTGCTACTTGGATATAAGGAAGTGTAATTAAAAATGAAAAATTAATAACCATTTACATGATTTCACTCACAAAAGTTTCGGCAGTTGGCGATTCGTGAAAGCTTTCGGCAACATGGGTAGACCACATGGGTCACAACGAAGCTTAGTATAGAACAAGATTATAAGGGAAACTGTTTGATTTCCTCTTGTCCCTTTGTTACCATACTATATTCAAAACACGTTCCTTACGGTGATGTAAACTATTGCAATTACACCTTCCACACGTTGTAATTGATAATATAGTTACATTATTAGAAGCAATTATGATTTTCCATCACTTAACGTAAAGTAGGATTAGAGATATAAACTATATTTTGTTGCTATGAACATACCTTTTGATGACACCTGGTTTCAAGACTGTCACCTTAATGACTGTAAGTTCGGGTACATACGCGGTAAGGAGCGATATATTTTCTTGCATGACATCTGATGCCGCAAGGCGAAGTTATCATGCTTTTTGAGTTAAAAATAGCACTCGGGAATGGCTTTTAGAGGGGCTCGGGTTTGACATCCAAGCAGGATCCCACTAATTCGGGAATCTATGATTTCTACAAACAATAACATGCAAATACAGGTTACTTTACATAACAAAAAAAATTTCTGGTCTACCTCCAGTTTCTTGACGTCTCTTCCATATTAGCTCTAGTAATATCATTAGCATTAAGTCTTAAAGCCCTATTTTTCCTGTGTATTTTTTAAATATTTTTGATGTCTCTTTCACATTCGAATAGAAGAACTTTTATTGGATTTGCACAGTGAATAGGAACTATTTCCAAGTTACTCTCGTAACAAATGAAACGAATGTAAGTAACAAAAATTATCTAAGAAAAATAAAGCAACTTTTAACCGAAAAGGCAACTAAAAGTACTAGTGCGTGTGTCATTGTGTAATAATTACGACTTTTTCGGATTTAAATATACCGTATGACGTCATTAAGAAATTTTCAGACAGTGTTTAGTCAATTTAAGGTTTAAAATTTTTTAGTTCAGGTATAGGCCTACTCATGTAACACATATATTCACACCTATATATTCATCCATAGAAAACGTAACGCTTGACGCAAACTAATTCAGAATGATGTAGCGAATATATATTGTTTAACATCAGCTCAAATGATATCGGATCTATCATAGCTGCTTGCATCAAAATATTTCTAAGAGCGCATGCGCAGATCGTTCATTGTGCATGCGCATAACGTTAAGTGCGCTTTCGCATAACGTTACGGCGCATACTCACTCAACGCGTAACTCTTCACTTTAAACAATAACAGAGAACATATGTCGTTTTGGAACGAAATCCGGGTGGGACTGAGTACCAGTATAAATAGCTGATATTTAGGTATATGCATCGGTGTTCTCCAAGGGCTTGTTTGTAGTTGAGCTTGCGAAACACGTTGCAGCACTTTTCTGCTCTAAAAGAAAGCCGAAACATATCGGGCGAAACATCGGCGTTTTATACAGGGTGTGGCGCCAACCCGACCTCGTAAAAACTATTGACTCTGGCTGCAGAAGCCGTAGAATGCGTGGTACAGACATGACTTGCTGCGGGGAACTAAATCTTGCACATTCAAAGTAATCATCAAACTTTTGAAGACACTTCAGCTTGATGAGCATCCTTACATAATTGTAAGTTATTATTAAAGACTCCGGTGTATCACCCAAATTGATTTAGTATACTGTAAATATGACCTCGTTTCAAATAAACATGAATTATTTTTATTTGTTTCCGCATATTATCTTTCACAATCTTAGATTTTAACAGCTAATGGATTTAACCCTGGTGCGTTTCAGATATTTGTGAGATCAGAAAAAAACCTTCCAATTAAACCGGAAGCAAAGAACTGTCATGGGCGGTCAAAACAGTAATCCAAACGAAGAAAAACAGCAAAAGCGTTCATGAACACTTTAAAAACATTAAAATTTCAACTTTGTGTTTGTTTATTACACATTTTTCTAGTTGTAACATTGCATTTATTAGTTCTTAAGTTCCTTCTTTCAGGTTACGTCTATTATCCTCAAGAACAATGAAATCGGGTTTTCAATGTTGAAATTTATCGTCAGATTGTTTTCTGACTGTCTAAGAACGTTACTAATTAGAAATTATCTCGTATATAGTGAGGGAGAAGTTTTATTTAAGTACGATAACTTTCTTCAAACTAACAGATAGTTATTCTTCATTTTTTTTCGTAAAATGCTTTTCTAGTTCGTAAAACAGCCTGATCTGATCCATGGATCAAGAACTTTAATACTTTTCTAAATCTATACTGCTGTACACGCTGACGTTACCTGAAGATGACGTCATACTCCCGGCCTTCGCTGGCAGACTAGCAGCGACCAGGAATGATAGTCAAAATCAAAGTTATGAGGAAATGAATTTCCAGATTACTGTCAATAAGAGCTTTTCGTAGTATTTAATTTGAAATTAAATCCATTTGGTTCAAAACATGTGAAAAATTTTTACGTCTGAGAAAACTTGAAATAAGATTGTACTTTACGGTACTATGAAGTTCTTCCCGTTGTTGCTATTTTTCAATAACTACTGGCTACTACCAGGCCATTTTTAGGTACGTAGGTATTTACATAGGAAATCAATGTCTATCAAAAGTAAAACGATAGGGTGATTTAAAAAAAAAAAACACAGAATTAAATGTGAAAATTTAAGTTCAAAATTTAGCCACATTACTTAGATCTGTCATTACCTTTGACCTTAAACCCGAGAACTGTTCTACACCCGTAAGCATACCAAAAAATTTTCGATTCTAAAAACTGGAACTATTTTGGACCCTTGACCACATGCAAAAAACAGTCTCTGGCTTACAAGTAGTTTATATGTATATAATAATACGCTCCACCAAAAATATAACTCTCTTGAAAAGATTCTGTGTCGTGCGATTTGGCGTTTGTGACTTCTTGCATACAGTTTTGTTTTGTCATTGCATCTAAATCAGTATCAACTTATAAATACATTTTTTTTAAATCTTGTCTTTTCAACAACAGTGTTTACATATCAGTACATAAAAGTATTAATATTTTAATGGAAGTAAGCAAGCGGTTTTATACCATATATATCTGCTATATTTATTGTTTCGGCGTATTCTGAGTAATTTACGTGTTACTTGGAGCTAAGATATTCATTGGTGGAGGGTCTTTTTAACAATAAATATGAAGGGAATTCGTCGGATGTCAGATTATTAATTCAACTATTGTTACGAGCACGATATTTATCATTTCATGATAATAAGATACATATTTACGATTTCAGCTCATTCGTAATTACTAATAGCGTGATACTTGTTTCAGTCAATAACTATGCCGGAATGTGCAAAAGCAACACCCAACCTGACATGTGTTCAAATTCCGCTACAGAATTTTATTTTACGCAGGCAGTAACTATGTTTCATTAAACAAAAGTAAATAATTAATTCAGCATAGGAAACCCAAATGTCAAGGCTCGTCTATAGAATATTTGGTATCATGTAACCTTCAAAACTATCCCATAATTCGCGAATGTCACACTTTCTGCACTTTTCGTGAATGTACTCTTTTTTTATCAAGCAGAGATTAAGGTATCGTATTTTGAGATTTCTTTATAAAAATTGTATGTAATTACTGTTAGAATATTATCCATCTGTTTTGTAATCAACTATCAGTATCAGAGAGAATGTTCACAAATATCCTTATGCAACACACGTAGGATTACACATCTACACTTACCTGGGTAAATCAAGACGTCTTATAGCAGAATGAACAAAAGGGGAGGCAGTGAAATGCCATCATACATAAACCGAATACTAATATGGTATACGTGTTAACCAACAAAGATTTCTTTGAAAATTAAACTCTTGTGTCATGATTCATTGGTTCTCTTTTGTAGGATCTTATACTTTAATAAATGAAACCTTGTTTTTCTATTTGTAACATAACTGCTCCAACCAGTACTTTCAAGGCCCTCTTCTTAGTATACAAGAAAAAGTGTCGTACATAGAGGTATGCCTACTGAGTCTCATGGTGAGATTTAAATCCAAATGAAGGAACGAGATAACTTACAAAAATATGTTATTAATACTAAAATTGCTGTTAAAAGCACTAAAGACTTTATTAGGAAGTACTAACTGACAAAACGTCTTATACCACCTTATGATTGGGGGCGTAAAGTGAATTTGAAGTCATTTGTAATGTCTGAAGCACTCACAGAAAATACAGTGATTTAACGGAAGTTATAATTTCTGCATTGGAGTACAAATTCAACAGCATTACGAATTGATCGAAGGATTTGTCAAACTCATTAGCTGGAAGCCTTCTCTGTACCCATCGTGAGATTACTTCCTGGTTTTCGTATAATAGCCGTCGTGACTTCCTGGCAAGAAAGCGCTTTCTAGCTAGTGCTCGGTTGTTAAATAATTTATTATTATGTCAGCTTCAAAAGAAACTTTCCAGCCAGTCTTTATAGAGGAAAGTGACAATTTTCTCGACTTTATAACTGGCAGGTAACCAACTCGAGTCAGCCTAAAGATATGAACGAAGCTATTTCCCATTATTTCTTAACTTATTGCACTATCGTTTGGATACAAATATAATGTTCATAGACTGTCGTGAAAAAAGTTACGCACAAAGTAATGTGGAAGTTCTGATTGATAAATTAAAGAGCAATGAAATTCAAAGATAAGTACTATCACGACCAGCTAAAAATGTGTAGTACAAGTGTTTCCATAATGGAACAGTTCTGAATTTATTTTCTGATCGATGAAACCTCATATCTGATACACATTGTCATATCTTCACTGTTACAAGATTGAGTCTGTACTAATATGAAAGCAGGTGCCCAGTGACTACTAATTCTCCGCTCTATGTTAGATATAGGATTTTACAATTTAAATCCACCTAATGCAAATTATTGGTTGCACAAATTTGGGTTTGATTTATCACAATGATGAGCCACCTCACTCGAAAAATTTGTCACAATGTAAGCAGATGAATTTAATTTCTAAACTCCAAACTGTTCTATTAACGAGTTTCTTCAGTGTATTTCTTCTTTTTTTTTTTTTTCTTTGGAGTGAATGAACCGCAGCTACGTGATACTTTTTACGAAATAACTAATATTCACGCTTAACAATGACGGTGCAAAGTAACCACTTTAAAAATTGATGTACTCGGTGTGATAATGTATTTATTTCCTTTAGTCTTGACGATTGCTTCATTGAATCAGTTAATTCGATAAGTGCGTGTGAGGTGCTGGTTCTTTCACATTTAACTAACAATTATGTAAGTTTATATTTAGTGAAGATGTCAAATCCAAAAGATTCTATCTTTTTCTTCAATTTCTCATTCAAAATGTCCAAATTATTATTTTAGCTGATTACAAGGCACCACACTCAAAAACGGTTCTGCAGTTACATTATTTTTGTGTAATATTGATCTCTAGTAACTGCAGCACAGCTTACGTCACAATGTTCAAAACTTAAGATATTGATTCCTAAATGTTACACCGAAATATTTTCATCATTTAAATTAATGCCATTAAAATCACTTATGTTACATATACATTTTAATTCATATACTAAAGAAACCAAATTTAATGATGATCCAAGAAATAAGATTGTTCGATGGGGTTGGAAGCATGATAACGCCAAAATTAATCAGGAAATGCAATACGGGAAAAGACGTTCTAAATTAAAATCCGTTTTTTTCATTTAGAACGTCTTTTCGCGTAACATTAATTCTCATAAATGTAAAGTTTTTATTTTTTTTATTTTTTTTAACTGCTTAACGATTCTTTAACAGCGAGGTCATTAGAGACGGGAAAGGATGGGGGGCAAGGAATGGGAAGGAATTCACCCATGGCCTTTTGAAGGAAGCATCCCGGCATTTGCCTGGAGTGATTTGGGAAACCATGGAAAACTCAAATCTGGACACCCGGACCTGGATTCGAACCGCCGTCCTCCCAAATGCGAGGCCAGAACGCTAAATGTAAAGTAAATACGTATTCAGTGATTTGAAAAATGTTTCATATTTCATATCAAAACCCATTCGTGTCGTGAATGAACCATTCCTAATGTAACATTTTCCTTCATGTGGAATTGGTTGATTCAAAATCCCTTACCTGCAAAAGACATAATTTAAAATTAGTTTTTAAGTCAAGGTAAATTACTTCATCACCGTCATGAGTATAACCAATGTCTTTAACTGATATATTCAACTATGTGCCATCGTAAATAAAAACCTTAATAATTTATTACATTTATATTTTGGAAATTTACTTGGGAGTTATGAATCATTGAGAGCATACTTCCTGGAATAATAACCTTCTTTATTACATTATTTCAATTGTACGATAAGTAGAAACATTGTTTCTGCAGTATGTAATTGATAAATTACTTCTCCAAAATGAATTGCTGCCCTGCAACTTCACTGAACTACAGAAACATATAAATACGGGTCTTCTTCACTTAACGAGTGATAATATGGCAATAATTATATCAAGATCTCCATATCCACTGAGTCAGTGGTATTCACGCTGATAGACGACGTTCTATAAAACTAGTAATCCTTGATATATATCTCTAAAACGTTAAAGCTCATAGTTTAACGTAATATCTACTGTACAACTGTTTTAGCACCTATTTTCTCCTCCTGTGTGTGAACAGGCAGTTTACGTAACACGAAGCTTGTCCATTTGAAGTAGGACGCGTGCCTCTGTGTGTTGGTTGTATTAAGGGTCGGTGTCTTTTTCTGGCGGGGCTGCCACCTCATTCGCCTTTGTGTCTCGCCGTATCTGCTTTCCGCGCCACGCTTGTGAAGAAAGAAGAGATGCCACCGGAAACGGGGTCCTCTTCAGGGGCACGGAAACTGCTGCGACATCTCCTCGACACCCACTCAACCGTGGCACATGGCTGTCCAACGGTCCTCTCTGGTCTTACAAACCAGTCACAGAGAATCCGTTAAATACTTTACCAGAATCATTCTTAAAGAATAAAAAGACAAGTATACAAGTATTTTGGCTACCAGATAATGTACAGTGGTAGGGGAGAATGGGAGCCTACTAAGGAAATAAATAAGAGTGCCTTAGAAACGATTTTTTTATATCCTTATTTCAAAGCTGTTATAGCTAATCCATCGACTATGGAAAATAAAAAGAAAATAGACACTTCACCGAAGAGGGGAAAAAAAAACAAATTGATATGGATGGCTCTCATTACCCTCCACAGAGTAATGGGAGCCATAGCCAAATTAGTCCATAATACTGACAGAACTTTAGTTTTCTTGACAAAATCTAAAATAAATACAATTCTTTCCACTCATGTGGATATACAAATTAATTATTTACTTCTTGTTCATTAGAAATACATTATTGTTTCCTAGCACAAAATTTACAAATCGAGTAATGTTCACTATCAGCATCTGCACAGTCCAAATGTCCTACATTTTTACACACTTCACGAGACATGAGAGTATCAGTTGGTTCCACTTCTGTGAAGCAAAACAAACAAACCCTTTTTATACCGGAATCATCACGTTCATTGCTAATTAAAATCGATGAAAATTATGACAAACGTCTTGCAGTCCTAGATATCCAATAAGGTGGTCTATGCTCCTTGCATTCACCGTTGCTTTCCTTTTTTGCAACAGTGGCAGCGGCAAATGAGGATCTATTTTTTTCGGCGCATCATTGTTGCCTTCTGACTTCTCTTTTTCGATTTTCCTATTCTTCAAAGAGTGTTCTTAAGTGTGAAGCAGTCGAAAACTCAGAATGCTTTTTTTCAGGAGCATCTTTTAGGTTATTGGAGACCTCATTTTGGCGAATGGGAAATTATGGGGTAATCAGAGTTAAGCTCAAATGCCCCATGCTGATAGCTCTCATCACCTCACATGTTAACGCTTTTGTTAAAAAGTAAAAAAAAATTAAAAAATATACATAATGTTTCTCTCCTGTAGTGCTATTTAAACTACATTAGTCACGGAACCATTGCAATATATTAAGATAACTTTATAAGCATTATAGCACATCACCTTCCTTAGATAATATCAGCAAAAATTACAGTCTAACATCTGAAAACACACTGTATCTTCTGTTTTGCAAACATAGTGCCACTGAGCCACCACTGAGCTACCGCTTGTAATAAGGAAGAATATGCCCTCTAGAGAGCCTGCAACAAAACCCGTGCGCGATATTCAGGATAGGCTCTCATTTCCCCGTTCTCCCCTATGCTTTACTGACACGCAACATTTGTAAATTATTTGTACAACTAGCATTTACCTGCAGCTACGCCCACGGGGATCCAGATGTTTGAAGAAAAATCTTCAAAACATCAGATGCAGAACACTATTAATGAAAGAAATTACCTAAGCATATTTGAAATCCAGTCGAAAATTTTCAAGTAGTGAAAAATCCATCTACACGCCTCAAACTACAAACTGTACCTACAAAAAAAAAAAAAAAAAAAAAAAAAAAGGGAACGTTTCTTATTTCAACTAACGTGCACTCATAATAATAATACAAAGTGTTTTTGAATGGACCATACAATCTGTGTGCAGGACTGTGAGAAAATTCCTTAAATCATGGCATAAAATTTTCCATAATAAACTAATATTAATGCCCGAAAGTCGCTGAGCAAATTTTAAGTCAGATCCTAAGCTTTATATGCATATTACAGATTGTGTCTTCGATGGTATGTACATTCTCTGACCGGGATTGTAGTTAGAATCTATTATTCCTATCTTCTCACTTTACGAACCGATTGTCATTTCTTAGTCAGTTCCTGGGTAACGTAGGTACACAAAACTTCTCGCAGATTTTAACTTAGATCATTAGATTTCAATTCTATCCATGTCGGGTCGGAAGATTTTGAGTGATTCCTGAACAAAAGAAATAGATAACACAGTGCACAGCAAATTTACCTATGCCAAATAATCTAAGGCATGGTGTTTAGACCGAGCGTGGTGGGTGAACGGTTAACGTTCTGGCATTGCATTCTGGAAGACGCGGGTTCGAATCCCCTTCCAGGAATCCAGATTTGGTTTTTCCATGGTTTCGCCAAATCACTCCAGGCCGGGATGCATCCTTCAAAAAGTCCATGGCCGAATTCCTTCCCGTTCCTTTCCCCTAGTCCCCAGTCCCATCCCGCCTCTAATGGCCTAAGCCATCGACGAGGCGTAAATCAATAAGTAAAAAAAATGGTGTTTAGAGAATAGTTTTCTGTTAATGGTTTACTAATTTACTACATTGTACACTGAGTAGAGGAAATAGTCTAAATATATATCGGTTGAATAAAACACTTCGGACTGATCGTCAGAGGATGAACGTAATTTTTTGGGCTTCCGTAGCAAAGTGGCAAAAACGGAACGGTCATAATTCACTTCTGTCCGTCCGTCTGTATGTCACCAGTTTCATAACGTTTCTGATGTCATTTCACAGGAAGTGAGTTTTATTAACCGTAAAACAGATACGGAAAAAAATGGTGCAAAAAGTGTCCTTTTATGATACCTCCGTACACATGTAACAGAGGGATCATATTTTTTGACGCATCCCATCGAGTGTTGTATGTGTCAGCGTACAGTGGATCATTTTTAATTTGTTGTTTATTTCGCAAACTCCCAAAGTCTTTAACAATCCACTATAATTTTCAAACCATGCGACTGGAAAATTTGAGAACAAAATTATCTTGAATCAAATTCGTTACTCGAAGGCATTATGGAGGACTCGTTTTCAAATCAACATCCAGCCATCCAGATTTCGGTTTTGAGTAGTTTACCGAAATCACTAAAGGCGAATCCCGGGATAGTTTTTTCAGTAGTTCATGGCCAAATTAATTACCTTTGTTTATCCACAGTCCTTTCTCACCTCTAATGATCTCGGTGATTACGAAGATTAAAGTTATAAAGAAAAAGTATACGTTTAAAAGTATGTTTTCATATTATTTTGTTATTAAACAATTTAATTTTTCAGTCGATAAAATATGTATCGCATCTGAGACTGTATTAGATTTATTCAGTTAAATCATACGTCATGTAGGTCAGTGGATAATACACCAAGCTTTAAAATTATATGCCTTCGGTAAGGTTTTTCAACACTCTATTTAAACATTGTTTGGACAATGGCTGCAATGCATCAACTTGTCAGATAATTTACCGACTGAGTCATGTGCGTAGCGTCAGGTATTACACTTGTCTGAAATAATTATTATTTAATTATTTTCCCTCCGAACACACGCTGAACTAGTGACCTTGATACCTAAAAACCGTTAATACCTAAGTAGAAAATTCTAACCATAAATACATAAGTATTTGAATGACTTTACTACTTCCTTTTAGCAACAGTGAACTCTTGTGAAAATATCAGAACCAAGCATTATTGGTTCATTAGAAAGACTGACTGAAAATAAATGTTCAGTGAAATGGACATAGTGCTTTGTGACTGGTGTCAGAGAATTCTAGAATTTACCACTGAAAGTTACACTAGTTGATTCCAGAATATTCATAAAATTACGTATATTGTCTTTGGCAAAAAAAAGTACCATAGCATCTAATTAATAATAAACGAATTAAAAATAATTTTCTCATCATCAAAATGGCATGGCTTCATTTTAGTGTTCTCGCAGGCAATAAGAGTAAGTAATTTTTTTTTTATTACGGCAGTTAACTAATGAGTAAATGATACAAAAATCTGAACCGTTAAATATAAATCCTTTGACAAAATAGTTTTTAAATTAACTCCGTTTACTTTACGAAAATGTTTAATCTTTGTGCTAGGTTCACTGTAACCAAGCGTAGCTATTGATTAGACGTTATGAACCATTTAATATCCCAGGTTATGCTTATTATTGTTTGCTGATCATATCATCAGTATTTCGTTGTCAAGCTTGTAAGTAAAATACATTAATATGAGCTGCTCCCGTCTGAACTTGTAGACTATATTGTACTTATACGATATTTTATTGGTTACCAATTAAAATGCATTAATAATCATGTTATTAGAAGATAATTTTATTCTTCATCTAATCATATCCGCGGCATATTCAGAGCTCGTTGAGTATGTAATTTTAAGTACTACGGTTGCAATAAACTCCTTACGCCTGAAGAAAACGAGATTGATCTCATACTGTAAACACTTGGAGCAATGATGACAGTGTGGTTATCAGATACGTTAGTACAAGAGCTCATAATGTCTTGAGTTTATACTATATGTGTTACACTAACTGAAATTCAGAAAGCTTCTCACAGTGTCATCGTTCGAAAACGTAATGAATCTTCGAATTTTGCTTGAGAGGTCTATAACGAGTTATATTTTTCTACCATATAATCTTACAGCAGCCAATTGCTGCGATGCATAAGAAATTGGATATCCTGATATTTTTTCTATATATTCAATCATCCACCGTGGAGCACAACAGTCAGTCCCAAACGTCTTTACAAAATCGGCATTACGTTTAGAGCCAATCGCAATAGAATACTGGCAAGCTTAAATTCATGTCGTTTGTTTTTCTTCAAACTGCTGTCAGAATCTACTGGCCACGAATTAAAAATAGATCCTGACTTTTCTTTTTTTTTTAGCGTGGAGACGTTATTCTTCCATGATAACACAGTAAAGTAAGTTAACTCTAGCAATCTTGGCATTATTAATGATTCTCAGTCACTGGTAATTCAAGTGATACGAAAAATTTACAGCATAGTTCATGGTTTGCCTTTGTGTGATAGTTTAGTGGTCTTATACAAGGCCATTAGCAACGAAATGCTTCTTTTATCTTCGTTTATATATAAATATTATCTATAGAAATTTCCTCATTATCTGTACTTTCTGCTTATAATGTTGTAAATTAATCTTAAGACACTGATTACATGTCTGGCACGAAAAACACCTAATCACAGCCTTCTTGATTAAAGCGTTCTTTGCGCCTGACAAAGCTATAAACTTTTACAATTCAATAGTCAAAAGAAGGGTTAATGACCCTATTCAGTCCAATAGACAGTGCTTGCGACACTATAATGTGATGCGGGTCATAGACTCTGAAATCCAGGAAGAGATATCGCTGGATGGGGCCCCGCGGAGCTATAAAACGGGGACACAGCGTCTGGTACGGCAGTGATCTGAAGAGACCGGCTGAGTGAGGAAGGGAATGACTCAAACCCAGGTAGGTAACAGATGTCGTCTTCCAGTCATCAATGTCTGATTGCTTTCTTGTCTTCTTCCCCCTCACAGGAAAGAGGTTCAACTCTTAGCTATTAAAAGTTAAAATAGTTTAGTGGTAAAATATAAAACAAACCAGGACTTTAATCTCTACAATGCTTGATGTGTACAATCATAATTCATGTTGATGGTGATTGGTACAGAACAATATCAGATTTTAAATGAAAGTCAGTAACTAGTGAGCTCTGTCCAAACACAGATTTATTCATGATAAGAACAGTTATTAAGTTAAGATCGGAAACCTACAATCCTTCAGTCTCTGCTATATTTTCGTGTAAATTAATTAAATTTTGAATGATTCTTAAAGTTAAAAATATTGTTTGCCTAATTATCTGTCCATGTGATACAAACAGGTTCTAATCGGGGTTGTATGCGGCTTCAGTTAGAATATCAATCATTTCAAAACCTGTTGTTAGTTGGTTTTATAGTTCTTTATTGTTACATTTCTCCACTAATTTATTGATCACTTTAGATGATAAAACTTTGTTATAAGCAACAATCGCCTTTTTTACCTCTCTTTCGCAGTCCATCACTCCAAACTTCTCCTATGTTATCAAGTTCTCTCTCTTTTCGTGTTATCGATATGTAACTCATTTCACTATTAGATAATAAAATACAGTGGAACAATATGACATATTCTTGAACGATCTATATTTGTGAAGCGTCATTTTCTAGTTTTTTATTGGCTTTATCTTTTTCGTTATTTAACAGAAAACAAAACTAAAAGCCTACTAACACGAAAATCATTCCCCAGTTTTAAATACGGAAGTTCCTTAAACATCAGTGTGATGGCTTTTTGAACGTCCATAAACTACGTGGCTTGGTTTGGGAGGGATTAGCTGGAAAACTACGCTGGGCTACGTGGAAAAAAGGGGGGAGGTAGGAGGGATTTCGAGCCAGGCGACGTAGATCTTCAATCATATTATTTGTCACACTCCAAATGAGGTATGGAACACACAACAGCATGCGAATATTTATTTCCGTCATTTAATTATCTCCGTATGAGATTAATGATAGTCTGACAAGAGAAAATGGTACGAAATGTATTCGGGAATCAATAGGTGAAAATGTTAAGTGATACGTGGGGGTAGGGGGTGGGGGGGTAGAGTCAAAAGCTATGTCGGGCTACGTTGGGGGAGAGGGAGGAGGTGGAGTCAAAAGTCACATCGGGCTAGGTGGGGGTGGGGGGAGGCGGGAGGGGGTTCACAGGAGGCCAACATGGAAGCACGTGGTTTATGGACACTCCCTTTGCAACATAGAATCTACCAAACTTCAGATAGGTAGTATAATTAACCTTTATTTATTCACACATGTAAGTTAATCCAGTAAAAGTACGTGCAGAATGAAAACATTGAATTTAGAAACTATACAGAAATTTCATGACACTTAATAGCGAAACGCCACTGACGTTTACTTCGAAGTGAAGTTTTTGGTGAAATTTTTTATATACGATAAGAATATTAATTATTAAACCACATACAGTCGATAGTATGATTAGAATGTTAGTTAGGCCTATCTGTTACACATATTTTCGATCTATAGATTTGATTTGATTGACATGCGGGAAAATTTGATAAAATTTAACGTCAAATACAGTGGACGAAATGTGAAATGTTCCATTAAAATTATCTACACTTAGATTGTGGTTAAATATTGTTTGTTTGATGGTAATTCGAAAAAAGTTTAGATATAAATACTAACTTAAAAATATAGTTATCATCTTATCGTCAAAAGAAAAGTCTAAATTCTTGGACATTAAACTTGGGAAGAATATATATTTGTTAAAAACTACACAGCAAATGTGATTCCGATGTCAGTCGGAGAAATAATGGCTGCACTGACTCGACGCTCTCCGCGAACTACTGAGAGGTATCTGTATCCTGAACAGCTAATCCCCGCGATTATAATACGAGTAAGCGTTCGGATTTTTAGACAATTTCTTCTCGAGCTAAGATTCATTTTCATGTGGAGAGCAATACAAACACGTTGAAAACTTTAAATTCATTGTACAAGCTAATGAGGTGATATAATGCCGATTTTCACATCTGAAGATTCTGCTAATCAAGAGTGCAGTTTCTCTCTGCTTTCAATTATTCTGTTTGTAGAGTTTTCTATTTTTCTCTATAGAAGTTTTGTGTGTGTGTGTGTCTATATTTATCGATTACAAAAGTATTTATTGTTTACCAAGAACATTTCAGACAAAAGTATAAACTTTAAGATCGGTTAATTGAATGAAATACTTATTTCCATTTTTACTTTAAAATAAAAAAAAAATTGGTTATATCAGATGTAAAATATCTTGGCAGTAATATGTCGAAGACACGGAAACACTTCCAGTACCGTTAATAACAGTTAAGTGCCGAATCAGAGGCTGAAGAACTTATGTTTCTGCTTGTATACTGAAATAATCTAGTTACATTTTCTGCTAATATCTAAACGAAAAAGGGACTTAACCCTTAACCATATTTTGCCATTTCTATTCCTCAATATTCTTGCACATAATTTAAAAGACACACTGCACTTAACAACTGTCGTTAGACTTAGATAATCGGAGAAAATGAAACGGCGTTCATATCTCTGACAAATACATCTTAAACACCTCGCCCGAGAGCTTACAGCCGACCATCGGGTTATGAATCAAAGAAACATGAAATTATGACTCTCTTCCGTACAAAATAATGAGTAAAGTAGTACCTGTCAATAGCTATACTTTAGCGGGTCCAAATTTTTATATCACTTGTAGTTACGCTTTCGAAAAATATTTAATTAGGTCATGCAGTTTCGTTAGTCGAATTATTAAAACATCCTTATAGTAAACGATACGAGTTTGTTTCTTCATTCAACATTTGATTGCTGAACAGTAAATTTTAGATTAAGTTCTGGCGTAATTCTCAAATGCTTGCGCCTCGCCAGCTCATACCGACAGCAAGGACGCCAACTACCGACGCTCGTCCAACAAGTGCTGAACAAGTGACAGTCTCGCCGCGCCGCGCCCTGGCCCCAGGTGCGACGTTCATTTGTTGGCGTCGCGACGCCTACGGCAGTGCGGAATGGCGCCACCGCAGACGACGCCCCATTGTAAACTGTTTCCATTTGTTACCCAGCCTCGCTACGACGCACACAACTGAAGCGCTAGGTCGTTGCACTAGACTCAACCCCGTAATAACCGCCCACCAGTTGAAGGAGAAAAGCAGATCCCTTTCCATAACATGGTCTCTTCAAACTTATATCAGCATTAATATCCCTTCACTTAACAATTTGCGAATGTAAAATGTACATTATAGACCCACTAATCAAGTGAACATCCTTTTTTGCTGCAATGTGGTGTGTGTTTCGTACAAACTTAAGAAAACCATCTTGTTAATGTGGCTGCCAAGTGCAGAATAGCGCCAAAACTCTCTTTTTTTTCATCTTTCTTGAGATAATCTTACATCTAGTTTTTGAGAACGTGTGAACTTCCTAGTAGAGTAGTGAACAGCTACTGGTTGCTTGCAGTTATGGAAACAGTTTTAATTACTGAGTTCAAGAACCATATTACACATACAGGCAACGATGTGCAAAAGGAAGGTATTCGGTAACTTGAGTCTGAGGAATGATTGACTGGCCCTGCTGAATGCTACTAACAAACTCGATCAGTTATGGGCAATCCCTAACAATCAAGTCCGAGGCTTGTCTATTTTCTGGTCCGCCGAATAATGAGATCTAATTGATCGATCACAACTCTCTGATAAACTCGTTAGGTCACCTCGTCAGCGCCAAACGAGTTCTTGTCCATTGGCCAAACCCGATCGACAAATTCCTTACTGGAACGCAAGTACGTGTTTGCACTTGCCGGTTGTAAAGCTTTGCAAAATTTATAATGTTCAGGTACTAAAATAATTACCAAAATAATGTCCCGTTTCACTAGTATTATCGAGTCATGTAAGGAAGGAACAGAAAATCTATATCACAACAGCAGAATTGGAATTGCAGTTTATTTAATTTGAAATGCCAGACTATCATTATATCTGAGATTAAGTTTGTATTAGTCTACTGCATGTTTCATGCAGGGAAGGCAAAATTAGAAAGAGTCATCTCCATCAGCAATTTTAATCTGAAGTCTCTCTCGTCCACACACATGGCAAGAAAGGTTTCCAATCCCACAGTGTTTTCAATCCCGCGGAATCCGCGCGGGATTGGTGCAAACAGTTTTTTAACACATATATTTAAAACATACTTACTTAAAACGTTAATAAATTAAATAATAATTAAATTAATAAATCAATTTTAATTTTAAATAATAAAAGTTAATAGTTAAAAATATTTTAATTGACAAAATGATATTAAAAGTTTTAGCATGTCTTAAGTACATTTCAAAGTTTTACATTTTTGTTTATTAATCTAAACCAATTTTTAAATAAATAATAAAAAATGGAAAATATTCAGTGTTAGGTCATATTATGTGCCTTACAATACATCACATAAATTTAAAAACATGGTTTGCTTAGTGGCCAAGTTACCAGAGTTATTTTTTAATTCTAATAAACGTTCCATAGCACCGAGAGAAAGCATTGAATTTCACAAAGTGACTATACTCTATAAAGTGTAGACTTGGTTCAGAACAAGATCTCATAACTTTTTGTCACTGCACAAGCACGAGACTTGGCTTTTTTTTACAAAAATTGTTATTGTGGGATTCATTATTATATCTCCTGATTCCTTGATTGATCTTACAGTTGATTCAATGTTATTAAAGGAAACTACTCACCAACACTTAAACCGTCAAGTATTTCAATTTTACATATGTGGCGTAACGACGTTTTAAGAGTGGACATTATTACTTTTCAGTAAGAAAGGATTTATCGACAAATGATTGCGGTGAAGTTTTCATAGGTTGTATCTCCGGATTTCATTGTAAAAACACGAGATTTCACACGTGAGGGAGACGGCGGAGGCAGCCGTCGAAGTATGGTGTTCCTACAATACAATTCGTCGATACACCCGTGAAAACTTCATTATAACTTTTTTTTGCCTTTCGTCGAAATAATAACAAGGAGAAGAGGTATTAATCTATAGCCTGAGCGGCACGTGTAAACAGGCGGCTTTCGTCAAAGAAACACATCGAGGCAGCGGCCAAAACAGCAATAAGTCAAATGATATACAATTGCCTTTAAATAAATAGGTATGCGATTAAAATTACGATAACATTAGTTACTTATCAACGAATAATTAAATTTTCAGCTGCAAAAAAGGAAATTGTCGCAATAACTTTATCTGCAAATACAGAAAATGGGAATAATGAAACCGTGAATATAAAGCTGTAACTTCGTAGTTCAGATAACGTTTGCAACACATAAAAAATAATTATATAGTTACAAAATCGTATTAAATACGCAACATAACTCAAATTACAGAAATGTGTACTCGAAAATGAATACGTAAATGTGTATCTATTTACTTACGAATGACGAAGGTTGACAAAAACAAACGTTTGTTCACACGCGCCAAATGTCAACTGGAAGAGGCAAACAGTGCAATACATCCGATAGATGCCGAGTGGGGCAGCGAGTCACGCACTGACACGCGTTTTATCCGCATTTTGCGGATTGCGGATCTGCTTAATTTTGTGCGGGATCCGCCAGACTGTCTAATGATGCGGGATCCCGCGGGATTGCGGGATCCCGCTTTGCTGGATTGTAATCCCTAATGGCAAGCAACTTCTGATTAAACCCATTCTACATTCAACTGAATCGTAACCTAAGTCTTTGAAAGACTTAGTTTTATTATTAGTTATAGTATCATAGTTCACCTTAAAATATAATACAGTCTGCAACTTTCAGTCTCAACAACAAGCACTCACATAATATGAAAGCTTAGATTACAGATATATGTTATTAATAGTATAAATGATACATTGTCTCAAGCAATAGCTAATTAAGAATAATAGTTTTTAATAATTATATAAAGTGAAAAAATACGTGAAATATATTTTGAATTTCGCTTAAAACTGAAGTTTATTTTCTTAATTTTAATTTAAGTAAATAATGCACAATAAAGCACAAAAATTTAATAGCGAACAACAAAATCATAATGTCAACCATCATTCGTTAATGACATTTAGTCCTTCCATTTTATTTTTCCAGCTAGGATAAATTAAACACTCACTCAAGTGAATATTACGTAAATGATAGTGTGATAGCTACATGTTTTATTTCATTTTCGGACAAAATGTCGCTTACATAAATTATTAACTTACTGCGTTGATCTGTGTTGTTTAGTTTAACCAAAAATAAGCGTCTTTGAAGCCAAATTACTCTGAAACTGCTACAATTTTACAGCCTAACATTTGTACTAAACTACCTCGAAAATTATGTATTTAGCTCAGGCAAGAAAAAAATCGATTTTTAAGTAAACACTACTACGAAAGCGATAGAATATACAGTAAGAAGGTTATACTTCATGGTGAGATACGCTAGTTATTGTTACTAACCAAAAGTGATATTTTTTCTTTGCATTTTGTGTTTCAGTTCAGCAGCCTGAAAATTACGTCCAGTTCACACGGTTGGTGAGGCAGCCACAGGATGCGTGCGATTCTCTTGTCTGCATTTTTGGCGACAGCTGTTGTATTCATCACACCTATCGATGGTTATCGTCACGTCCCTGTGCGACGTTCAAGTGGTGGGGGAGTCGCACCGAAAGAAATAGTTTCTGCGATTACCGAAGACGGCAAAGATGTCTCTAATGAAACTGCGGCTGTTAACAGTCACACGGAAACCAACTCAAATAAGACTCATCGTAATACTCCCACTACCAGTGCACCTCGCGAACGGAAACCTGAAGACTGGGTGGTGACGAAAGCAGGCGGGTCATCGAGGTCCACCCCAGGACCAAAGTATTTGCCGACCTCTTCGCCACGAACTACTCCGCGTGACAATGTGGCCGATGTTGCTACCACTACTACTATCTATCCATCACGGACTGACTTTAGAAGAACATCTTCGAGGAAGATCAGGAGAGATGGAAAGTTCACCTCAACTCAGAGACGTGGAATAAAACGGAGAAGAACGTCGAAATATCATAAGGCCATCCAGACTACCACTGCCACCATGAACAAAATGTAACTGATACTCCAGAGTTGCTAACTTCGACGTCGATATCTACTTCGACTACTCACAGTCGACAAAGGAAAGTTCAACAAAAAGTGGTGGTAGTAACACCAGAAACTTCCGACAATAGTTCTGCTACAGTTCATGAAGAACGACGCCCAATAATTTCTCAAACTGATATAAAAAATTTGACGTTAATAGCAGTACAGCAGTATTTTCCAGCCGCTGCAAATAAAAGCGGTTTAGGGGATCAAGAGTCCGGAAAACAAAAAGTTCCAACATCATTCTGGAATCATGTGCGTGAAGAGATATCTCGCACTGCCGAAAACTCAACAAAACCCACTGACGACAAAGAAAGAGGTAGTGGTGAAACTTTACGAAGTGATAACTCTGAACTGAAAGTCTTGCTGGCGAAAGAAATCCACGACACTGCAGGGAGAAGTCAAAGATCTCGTCATATCTCAAAGTCGGTAACAGTCAGTGATGGTGAGGCTTTGAAAAATTCATCAGCCGAAGACAGTAGTGACACAGCGAAGACAATACCGACGTCGACTGCAGCTGTAGAAGTGCATACAGCATCTAGGTCAACTCCTGGACCACGATATCTTCCAACGAAGACACCAAACCTCATCAGTGCCACGTACAAAAATTCTGTACTTCAAGGGACACTACGAGGGTCCAGATCGACTGTAGATCTGTCATCAGAACGTGACAGAGACGAAGAGTCTATTCAACAAAAAACTGCAGACTCGAAGTCGTCACCCAAGAATGGAACAAGTGTGGCTCCAGCTGACACTTTGACTCCATCACCAAGTTCAACACCACGCAGCAGTCACGGGTCTGGTCATACGGTACGTCCGAAACCTCCTTACTATTCCTATCCCGCTCACTGTTTTGCTAGGTACCCTCCATCTACAAACAAAGTTATCTCGATGATAGCTTCCTGGTTCTGTCGACCACTGAAACCATAAATACTATCAGTCAACAAGTTTTTACAGACCCTATCCCTTCCTGTGAGATAATGAGCTACAGTTGAATTGCTACGAACACAGTTTCAACACTTAACACTGCATAAGATAAATAATGCTTCTGTTTTTGTGAAGAAAGGGAATGCAGGCAATGAAAAGTCACATGTTTTGATAAGTCATTTTTAATGCTAGCTACATTTTATTATTCACAACTAAATTACAGCATTTTTTTTAGGATATTTATGTAACTGTTTGACTGAGAACAAAATTTCTGGGTTAAACGTTTCCCTTTTTTTTTGTAGGACTTTAGACTTGTTCAACGCCGAAGCCCTTAAAGCCGAGAGAGGATTTGGGCAAAGAACTGGAATTCGGCAATGACCTATTTTCAACCATTCGGCTGGCAAATCATGCAAAAGTGACATCAGGATTGGAACCTCACGAGCACCAGATCGAAACGTTGCTGCTCAGCTACTCGTTAAAATGCCCTCAATCATATAATGTTTATGTTTACACTTAATAGGCCTCAGCAGTAAACATATTAAACGTATATCTGCGTACGTGGATATTACCTGAAAATCAGTGTCAATATTAAACCTCAATTTTATATCTATGACATGGGCTCTGTTCACTGGAGTTTCTATAAAAATTCGTTACTGCCCATCGCATCACAAAATAATAAACTTTCATTTGCAGCTTCGAGCGTTGAAGTTAGTCTCACTTCTTCTTCTGGCTCCATCGTTTGACGAATAATGTATTACTCTCTCTTTACTTAGCACAGTAGAAACTGTTTTCTCTTTTCTCGTGCCTTCATCTTCATGAACACTATGTACACTATTTTACAGGAGGGGCGATCTCACGACAGTACGTGCAGGAGACATGGACATCAGACGAACAACAAAGACGACCACGAGAGGACAATAAAGGTGGTGGAACCGGACCATAAGACGGACCAAAAAGCCGAGGACTGAAAGGACTCCTGGAGACAGGGGACCACAATATAGACAGCTGCAGACAGACGTCTAAATTAACGTTCATTGACACGTGACAGACACGAATTAACTAAGTGACAATACGACTCATATTGACAATATACACTACTGGTATACATGATTGCTTTTTCCCCAGCGAAACAGGGATACGGCTTTATTTTCTTTCTGTCAGGCTGTAATTTAAACACAATCCTAAAGGACAATCTGGGGTTCCAGTCACCTAGTCTTACGAATCAGTAACAAAAGACTTTCGGTTTTAAGTACGGGATATTGATACGGTAATATGCCTAATCATTGCTTAACATCACGGTGTCATAAATCAGGAGACATTCAAGGAGTAACAATGATGTGTGATACGTTTCTGTCCATCTGAATCAGATTTAAATGGAAACTTAGAGGGAAAATACCAATTTAAGTTTATTTTTCGTTCAAACTGAATGTATTGCTTACGGCCTTATCTGCACGATGACTGACGAATTTTACACAGACTGACAGACTGTAAACAGACGACTGATTACGACAATGTGGATGCCTGCTAACTTGTAGTATTTCTCTGTTCACAACATTTGTGATAATCTTAATTTATTATTTTAAAATTTCTTCATTTTTTAGAGGCAATTATAGATGTCTAAACACTCAGGAAAGATATCCAGTATAGTTCAACCATAGAAGCTATCGGAAAAAAATTAAAATTGAACTCTGAGGTATGTTTATCTTCTCGTGAAATAACGATTTCTTTAAAAAGCAAGTTTATGAATTTGCTATCCTGTTAAACAGGAAACTAAACGTGTCCTTCTCACTTCACGAAGACTCTCATTGTATAAATGGAGTTTTCTTCACCAGAGAAACGATTACAGCAGTAAAATATTTCGTATTTAGTTATAGTCTCGTTCTCCTCAAAATAAAAATAAAAAACAACAACACATATAGTGTTTTGAAGTTTTTTGTTTGTTTGTACTATCGCTGTAGTAGAAGAAAGACTTTAATTTATACTATTTGATAATCACAAAATATTAATAATTCATGTAGGTAAGCTTAATATTAATTTATGTTGTTCGACTTTTGCAGTGTGAGAATTGTCTTGGAGGCTTATTTTCCCAGTATAACTTTAAGGGTTATGAATGTAGTTTTAGCTGTAGAGTATCATCTTGGAAAATACCAAGATAGAAACACAATGCGTTAGAGCCTATTGTGCTAGTGAAACAGTACCTCTAAACTTCAACGCATACGCACGAACACACTTTATGGCCATCAAAGTTCCTCTTCAGAAGGCGTCTGAGAGAACTGCCACTTAAGTTTCTTGTTATAAATCCCAGGAAGGCAGACAGAGGTGCTCAAATTCTGTTTCTACCGAGAGGCACCACTGTTGAATATTTCTTGGTGGTTTCGCATTATCTCTCTCAGAACCGCAGACACATTGCCAGAGAAAAGCAAACTGAAGTACCTCTCAACTGACACAATACTCTCATTTTAGTTACACAATCCAGAGTTTCGAGGGGCTCAGGGAAAGCCAAGAATTATTCCTTTGTAACTCCCAAAGAAAACGAAACAGAAGCTTTTGTAGCAGATATTGTTGTAGTAATTCTTGTCAATTAAAGGTAACTTTTATCTCAGAAATTAATGTAACTAGTAAACAGATTTGATGTTATATAATTTAAGATCAAGTCATAAGTTTATCAAGACGTATTTTTATTAGTATGTAAATCTAACTGATATCAATTTTGTTGTAATGTTTTTATTATATTTTGAAATAAAATTGTCGTAAAATTAAAATTGTTATAATCTTTTAAACAATTCCCTTAATTTCCTGCGGTCCTTCGATTCAACTCAATTCATTCTGTCAGTTCATCTAGAAGAATACCTTCACCAATCAGTAGACAGCAGAATAGCAGAACAGATGTATATTGAAGCTCAATGTCATAATATCATTTTATCTAGAGCAATGACCTTCACCAATCAGTACGCGTAACAGATGGACAAAGAAGTTCACACAAGTAAAATGATAATTACAAACAACGTACCACATGAAATATGAAATAATTGATTTTTTTGGTGGGAAGGAATTTTTCCCTGGCCTTTTGAAGGAAGTATCCTGCCATTTGGCTGATTTGGGGAAAACGTAGAAAACCCAAATCTGGATGCCTGGACAGTGACTCAAACCCACATCCTCCCGAATGCGGGAACAGATTGTTACCGCTAACCCACCACGCTCGTGTGAGTTGAAGAACAGTGACAAAAAAAAATATAATTCACAACCATCACCTTTATCTACTTCGTTAAAACTCAACGATAGACGTGAAAAACTCTCTGATTCAGAAATTAGTTACTTTGATTTTCACCAGATTAGTTTCATTATTTGTTTGTATTATTGTTTAAAATTAAATTTTGAGAGACGTCGACCAAATTAAATATATTATTACCCTAACTGTCAGATAAATATAAGTAATTTGATAACGATGGGTTGTGTTGCAGTCATTCAACAATAATAAAATTTTATTCAGCTTCATTACTTGTTTTTTCAAGCTGGTTAGCCGCTGACTGTTTGGGAGGTATTTATGTTTTTAATGATAGTGAACCCCAAATTCCGTTCAGATATCTTACACCTCGAGAAGAGCTTTTAAAGAAACAATAAACGTGAATTGTAGCAGCGAAGCGTGAAACTAGGAGGGGAAAGGACAGATTCTGCAGAACAAAGGCGTTGGTTAAAATAAGGAAGTCGTCTCTCACAACTTTTATCTTGGTCGTCGGTTAGATAGTGGAGAAGGTGGCAGGAAGAATGGGAGGAAACTTGCAGCTTATAGCTTTTGTAAATGACATAAAGATCTGGGTGAACATCGGAAAGGACGTACAGTGGCAGTTAGAGATATGTATTTTGCGCCAATATGGCAGCAAATGTAACAAAAATATTAAGTACATGATCACAACCAGAAAAATGATACGTTAATTGGGGGAAATATGGTGGAATGAGAAGAGCTGTAACTGCCTGAGAAGTGTGTAGGAATGTGGAAAGATCGATGGAGATATAAGTGGATGAGGGAAGATGACAGAAACATTTTTAGGAACTTTCACAACCATGTTTTGAAACAAGGATGTGCCACAGAGAAGTAAAGTAAAATAATTTGTCAGGTGAACTATGTTTCTACTATCACAAATGTTATCGAAACCTGGAAAGTGACAAAGTGGGATATAAGTAAAATGCAGGAAAACTAAATGAAATTTGTCAGAAGCAATACAGTGGATGGACAAGACAAATTTTAGTGACATAGTGAGAGAGGAAGCACTGCAGGAAAGGTTAAGAAGGCAAGAATGAAATCATACGGCAGTGCTGCCAGCCTCTTGGGTTTTAATATCCGTAGATGGCCGCTAAAATTTCCGTAGATTGGGTACAAAAATCCGGAGACTCGCTAACTGAAAGACTGAAACAATAATTACTGAAGAGAGAGTCAAAATTAAGAATACTTTTTATTTCCAGATCTTTAAAATTCGAATTATAAAATAATATTCTACATTGAAAGTAAGAAATATTTCTGAACATATTTTATACATCGTCACTTTCATCGCTGCTGCTGATGTGCCTACTCTTTTTCTTTTTTTTCTTTTGGGGGGGGGGGGAGGACACATTATCTATTTTCTATGTTGACATTAAATTTAGCATATCTTCTGTAACAGGAAATGTTAAATACTGCGAACACTTTGACTCTCGGTTATTGGTTAATCCTTCTCGGAAGGCACTGCTTTGTAAGCTGTGTCAGCGAGCGTGTCACCGTGCATAAAGAGTGCGCTGATAGTTCTGCAGTTATTCTCTCATAAAATTTCGAGATTTCTTAGACCATTAAAGTTTTGACATGCCCTGAAACACAATATTCGTTATTTTTATCAAAGTACTTCATTTTTCTATCAGTCATGTACTCGTATGTCCTCATTGTGTTTGATTAAACTTGTGTGTAGTGGGTTTGTGGTTCTGTCGTTTCGAATTTAGAACACTTATAATAAAAAACGGGGACCACAAATCGACCGGATTCTACAGAGGCGACTGAGTTCTATCTTTGATATGCTAACTAAAACTCAGGATTACATTCATTTTGTTGTGGTGGTCGTACGATTATAAATTGGATCCATTTTACATAATGAATGCACAATAAATCCACTAAATATTGCTTTAAACAAAACTTTGATTCCTATTACCAAAATAAAAGAAAGTTTAGTAATAATAAGCAACATCATTCGTTAGATGGTAGTACTCGGTTTTCATGATGCATATTTTGATCATTTTCATAGAAAAAAAATCATATTTTATTATTTTTCCTAACTATTGGACACCTTTTAATTCAAACTGAGAAGTTATTTTTACTGCTTTTGTATGATGGTACCAGGCGTCCCTTTATCATTTTTTTTACTAAAAATCATACGTAATTTAATACATTTTTTAATACCTGTCTCGGGAACAATTTTCATAGGTCTTTAACCCGATCTTCACCTCTGGCACAATTTGCTGTGTAATCTACTGTATGGCAGAAATCTTCTGTGGTTTGTATACCTCATTAAACTGTAGGTCACCTTTATCCTGTAGGATTAGCGGATAGGTTAGGTAAGGAGGAAAGGAATTGGCCACCCTATCTCCAAATGTTCCTCCTGGGGAAGAGTCTAACAAACATCACGCTTTAGTTTTTAATTCAATACATACATAACAGAAATTTATTTGTGTTGTACTTTGTGACATATATGCCCACCCCTATCCATAATATTTCTACTTACAGCAGTTTATTTTTAAAGATGATTATAAATTTTCTGTTCCTTACATTAAAAATTCAAACAGTAATAATGAAGCCTTGTTTCTGGAGTTAAAGAATTACATTGTAGTCGCAGCGCAAGGAAGACTCGCCAGCTATCTAGCTGCCGCGCAGTACAATACACTCGTCACGTAACTATAATACATTCAATGCAGTCCGCCAGAAGTAGTAGCACAGCAAAGACATGTCTTAGGGTGGTAGAGTGCTGAGGCACAGGCCTCCACTTGAATGACTAAGTAGTATGAGAGCTACGAAAGATTCACGTATAGACTATTGACAGAGAAAAGGAATTTTGCAAAGATTTGTGTTTTGGAATTAATGTACGACAAGTTACGCAAATAAATAAGATAAAGTGTATTTTCGTATTATTATTTGTATACAAGAATACCCACTATTGAAAAAAGAGAATAGTATTGAATTAAGAAAAGATAACGAAAGTAATTAAAGTGATTTTTGTTTTGGTAAAGAGAAGAGTGGAGGCAATAACCTGTTCGAAACAAAAGAGGGTTATATGTTAGAAGCGTTGTAGGGATGTTGTAACTCTCATGTTAGTCGAAAAATTGATACTATCATTTTACACATCAGTGAAATTATTGAGTACATCGTGGATGTTTCACATTTTGGTGTTGTCGGATTGAGACATTAATCTTTATATCTGTTGTAAATAGTAAAGTGTTAATATTTATAAGTTTATACATTTTTTCCCTTTTAATTACTGCACGAAACATATTAACTGAGCTCTAAGACAATTGTAATACTGACTGAGGATTCAAAATGATTCGGAAAGTCATGCTACGATTTCTTTGTGCGCTAGGTTAATAGATTATTACCGTTTTAGCATTTGAGAGAGTGCCTGAAACCAATGGGCCAGCAGTTCGGAAGCTTTGCAGACCGAATGGCGGTGCGTCAGGTCGTGATTCCGCGAGACACGTTTCGAGCCGCCCGGCACGACTGCGCTGCAAATTGCCGTCCCGACTGGGGGCCTATCCCGGAATTAGTTTTGCGCAAGTTAGCGCGACAACCTGCCTGCACGCCGACAGCCGACAGCAAGTAGCAGCCTAGCGCCCGCTACCAGTTCGACTCGACGCGCAGTAAAAGAATGAGCACGCTACTCGTAACCTGAATACATCCTACATGGCGCTGTAATTTGAACATTTTTATTTACGTAAATGCTTTGAAAAGCGGTCCAGTAAGTCAGTGCGGTGGCATGTTCCTTTTACAAAAAAAATTCTTCTATTAAAATCGTTATGGGAGCCTGAATTTTTATCTGAACTTACATTTTTTGTTTCTGTAGTTTGGATTTCATATCTAGGAGAATAGGAAATAGTCCTTCAGGAGGATGCAACAAACTTCGATTTGTGCTCTACTATGACAACTTAATTAACAAAATGGAGTTGTGCTCCTCCATCTCCTAACTGACTAGACCACAGATAATACATCAAAAACCTGTCCTTTGTTTCTGATACCATTTCAAATTTTGCCATTATGTAGAGAGTAGACACTGAATAGTTGTTCTTTTACTGTCGCTAAGACAGCATATACTACATCTACACAACTAATACCGAAACGCATCAAAATAAACCCTTAGTTGTGTTAAAAAAATATCAACTTCTCAATTTTTGTTTCATACTGTCCATCGGTATTATCTTCTTAGTGAAAGGATTAATTATTATAGCAACCATCCGTCATTACCCAATATTTTCAAAGCAATACCAGCCGGTATTGAAGGATATTGAATCACGTTCCAATCTTGAAGATAATGTACCCCACCATCAATTTCTTTGTAAATTAGAAACAAATTTCATATTAAATCTATCAAATGCGGGAACATTTAGCTAGGTTAGAAACTTCAGCCACGAAGACACAGTGAAACCTTTCTACTATGAAGTTCAAGAAAAATTGTTACTTATTGACAAACACAATTTTTAGCAATGATGTATGCACTGAGTTTATAAGTATCAAAGATGAGGAGTTCGGCACAAGTGCAAAAATTAATAGTATTCACTGTTGTTACGTAGAAACATAAAAACGTGTGAGCCATTCAGATCTTGTTTACTATACAATTAAATAATATAAAAATACAATTATTATGAACTTAGGAAAATGAAATTAAATATTGTATTTGAGAGAATCACGATACAATACTAAAAAATAAATATTTAAAAATATATTTACTTAACACTAAAACACATTATCTCCACAAAATTATATATTTTTCTGTTTCAAGTAGTCATTAGCATTGCTGTAAGATGGTAGTTAGAGAGGAGACGCGCAGCACTAACGGTGTTACTGTGGCATCAGAAGAAGTAAACAACAAAAATCGTAACGTACTGCATGAACTGAAAGGTGTGAATGATCGCATGATTTGGTACTACATTCAACAGCAGAATGTATTTTACTGTTCAAATTCAGAAAAAAATTCAAATAAAAATGCAGGAGATACAATTCTGATAAGCGGTTGTAGTATTTTTTTTTTTTTTTTTGCCTCACAGCCTACAAGATTGATTTTTAGATGTGGTATGGTATATGCATAAAGATATTCGTTTCTTCCGAGAGCAACAGTGAAATTAAACGAGACATTACATATGCTATAAATTATTATATCTGACACTTTCTTGCTGTTCATCAGCTTAACACGGGTTACAACTGGCGTGAGACACACAACTTGGCTCATAATTGAAGAATGTATAAATTCTTTTTTTAAAATATTTGACAGTACAGAATAATACCCATACTCATTCCATGAGGTTGTTGTAACGGCATAATGGAATAAAAGACTGGAATATTAATAAATTGAAATACATTAGATTCGTTGATCAAGCTTTTCTTAAAAAAAAAAAAAAAAAAAAAAAAAAAAAAAAAAAAAAAAAAAAAAAAAAAAAACGAACATCTGATTTATTTAAGATTTTGCATTGAGAACCATAGGAACCCTTGCATGTTTTGGCACTATTAGTTATAAATCAATGTACTTATAAGATTGGTTGAAGCAATCAGATTTCCAGAACAAACAAATTGATTAAAATCACGATCATTACACTGGAGATTAGAAGAAACCAATGAAACCAGAATCTTAACTTTCGAAAAATAGATTAATAATTAACTTATAAATAAAACGTTTGTCAGATTGTTTTCTATAACTGCAAAAAAAAAAAAAAAAAAAAAAAAAAAAAAAACGAAAACAGGAAAAACCACAAATCATTGAAGTTATTCAAAACGAAAAATATAGTTCATGTAGTAAAATTGCAATAATTATTTCCCGTTTTCGTGAGACTTTCACTGTCATAACTGAACAGGATTAAAGTGGAATTGTGCTCTTTTCGCCTTGATGTCAATCTGAGGTATTAGATAACCGTAATGTGGGCTAGCCATCCTTAACCTTCAAAAACTTTAGTGCTAAGTAAAATTATCAATTTGCATATGCAGAACATACATTTTGTTGTTTATGCATTAATTAAAATATGTTCTTATAGAACTAGAAATCTAGTTATTGCTGCACGTAACTGGAAAATCGGCAACTGAACAGTTAAGAGAAGGACTGGAATACTTTGAGTGAACAGAGTTCTTTAGGGTAAGCCATAAATTAACCTGTTAATAGAGGATTATCGCTTCAGGCTTCTTCCTCGAAGGTGTTGAAGTCAGATGTGCACATATACCAACCTGACACCTGCTATCCGTATCCAAGGACACATGCAGCCTGTCACATCGGCACGAAAGTAGGCACCACCATAAGATTTTGATAACATTGTGGCCCATCAGAGATTGAACAAAAACAAAGTTGGTGACAGTGGTATATATCTAACGATGAACTTTCAGCAGGCAATGTTCAATATCCCAAACAAGCTGCTGGCCCGCAAAGAGATACAATACTTTTTTCTCTTTCATTTCTCTCCTCAGTTGTTCGTCTCTTCTCTTTCTTGCCCCCCTTTTCTCGACCTATTCACATTTCGTCAGTTCTGCTCCACTGACACGACCAGCTTACACTTTACCCAACTTATGTGCTAAGACTCTCTTGGTATATGGTAACCATCTTTTGTGTAGTCTTCAAAAAATACATTAGTGATCAAAGAAAGGAAAAAGCTTTTTGATATTTCGTTCTCCGTTTCATGGAATGTGTCGCAGGTGGCTTCCTTTCATTGCAGCCAAGAGCTCGAGGGAAGATGGGCGCTCATTAATTTACTCACGCAACACGAAGCGTTGGCTGTTCCCCAGTAATACATCACTGTCTTCATGTGACTACAGTGTAAAGTGGTGTAGCGTAAGTCAACATAGTTTATCTAAAAGTTATTAGAAAGAATACATACTACCTCAGCATTGAGAATGACATCAATTTATCTCTAAGCAGTTGGCCATCTTCACTAAATTATGTTTTACAATTTCCAGGAATTACTAGAAAAAAATAAACGTATCACTGTTTGATAGAACTTTACCACTGCATTCTTGTAGAGACAGTAAAAATATCTTATATAAGTCTCTCTCTAGTCTAGTTCCGGCTGTTGTTGCGATAACTTCCTCTGTTTTAACGGAAGAGACTAGGTCATAAATTAGGATCAGTAACAATTTAGCGATTCACTCCGTACCATCTAAAGTGCATTCCGTCGATGAGAATCAAGTGTTAGCAGAGTAGTAGAAGTCCCGACGCGAAATGAGATGCAATAGAAGAAATAGAGGCAGATGATAGTTCTGAATACGTATTTGAACGTCAAGGTCAATCACTGCAATGGAAGTGGGCTACATGACTTCCTTGAGAGCTATCAACAGGAAGACATTCCACCACCTGCACAGCAGCAGGCGGCTCCCAATCGATGAATCAACAGGAGATGGAAGCGGTGAACCAAACCACGCGGCACAATGATAACTGAGGTAAACAGAGACACCAAGTCACTAGTGATATCTTTATGAATGTATATGACTTTGTTTCAACTGTACCTGCGTACTCTGATTCCACGTTCATACCACGTACTTTGACATTTTCACTTTCAAAGTGTAATAATTACTTTTACAGATCTTGAAATGTTCTTATATTGTCTGCTGTGGTGTATTTCGTTAACTTTTCCTCAATTCACGTGACAAATGAATGGGCCACTCGGGGTGCATGAATCGCTGTTACTCGATCAAGCGCGTTTCTTCAGTGCGTTGTTCAGAGGACGGAGGAGGTGCGGCTCTTTCAAGCTTTCTCTGTTGAACGCTTTCCAGCCCCTTTTCCGCCGTTCAGTAGTCTTTGAGTACTAGCTGTTTCAAACTGAACAGTTTTCATAGAAGATCGCAGTTTTTTACGGCGTTATAAATAAATAAGCTCTTCTCGGACTTACCACCGCATAAAAAAGTTAAGTACGACTTCCTTATTTAGTAGTTTTCATGTATCTCGTAATTCCGGGAGGCCACCGAGTACTGATCTTGGAGGACGTAAAAAAATAAGTTTCTCTTTACACTTGGAAGCTGAACCAATTGTGACATTACGAATAATAACTGAGAAAATGAATAAAGCCTCGCAATTGCGTGTATCTTGAAAGGAACTTGTTGCAGAGTTCACGTTTTGCACCACCATTTCGCCTGCTCGAATCAAGACCTCCAGCAATAAAATTATACTTCTCGGAAACTTCCTTAACATAACGAGAAAGATTGGTGATGACACTGTTCCAACCTTATACGCGGCTTCGGCCCCTGTTCGGTCAGTCAGATTTTGTTTTTGTTTATTTTTCCGATATTGTTCTAAGCGAATTCTGGAATTATTTATTCGAAATTCCACGACCGAATTGTTTTCAATTGCTTGTTCACATTTCTCTCTGCCGACTATTGTGATATCGACGAGTAGAATCTTTCGGCATAAACAACATTACTTGAGAGGGTGCTAACATTAATACAACCTTGTAGTGTGTAGTGCTTACTATTGGATTTAAAATCATGTCATGTAACATGGTTCAACGAAATATTATAAGTATCGGTTGCTCCATCTCGCCGGAATTCTCTTCGCAGAAGCTCTCCTTGTTCAGAATTATTATTTTTCTCTGAAATTATACCTCGTTACGTCGGGGTCATTAAAGGCGGGAGAGGATTTGGGAAAATAAAAGGAAAGATTTGGCCATGGTGTTTTACAGGAACCATTAGAATTTACTTTGCAAATCATTTCTTATTCAAACAACAAATAAACCAGTCCCGCATGTCTTAAAGTATAATCCATCTGTCCTTTGTCAAAGTCTTTAACAAACTCATTCACTTATCCGTTATTTCCGTAGTTACTAATTTCATACTTTATCTGTCCACATAATTTTCAACATTCTTATATGGCGATACGTACCAAATAAATCGATTTTCCTTCGTCTGGTACTTCAGAAGTCTAAGTTTCACATCTGTAATGCGCATTGCTTCTTGGAAGAGTCTTTCTGGATATTAAATCAAAGTTTAACACCAACACATTTCTCTTTCCGCAAAATTTCTACTATCCAATCGGGTTTATTCACGCCACGGTGATTAGATATGACTTCACTTCCAAGCAATTAACCTCTTTCAACGTCAACAAGCTGTGGATAGCTCAATGGGAGCAGCCATCGGTAGCCAATAAACATGTAGTTGAGGACCCTTCAGTACGGTTACAAGGATTCGATCTCCACAGACGGCAATCGAGAATGACAAATCGAATTCAATCAGGACAAGGCAGATGCGAAAACTTATTACACAAATGGAAATTGTGACTGTGGAGTCCCTTTACAGACAATCGCCCTCATCGTTTCTGACTGTCCTCTTCCACAATACAAAGGAACAATACCGGAAATACACGATGCGTCGAAATGTGCAGATGACTGGATAAAAACATTAGATCTAGAGAAATAAAATTGTACAAGCTTTTGATATGCACATTAAATCTTTTGCATATCTTGTTAAATATCATACTAATAATAAAACACTTCCTATAAAAACAAAACAAAAAATTCTTACTTCTAGTACGTATTATTATTACCGCTTTGCTTGGTTTATTTATTTATTTTGATTACGGCTTTACACCTCGTCGACGGCTAAGGTCATTAGAGGTGTGATGGAACTAGGGACAAGGAACGGAAAGGAATTCGGCCACGGACTTTTTGAAGGAAGAATCCCGGTATTTGCCTGGAGTGATTTGGGGAAACCATGGAAAACCCAAATCTTAATGCCCGGACAGGTATTACAACCCGCGTCCTCCCGAAAGCGAGGCCAGAACGTTAACCGTTCACCCAGTTTGCTTCGTGATCTTTGCCCGTATACCTCTGCTAAAATTTTGTATGTATTATTCAGTAATGCTTTCTTAGAGAAGAATGACGTGATCAGCAAATTGCTGTGTGTATGATTTCATTCGATATTAATATGGCCACGTTGCTTTACTCACGCAGAGGCTGGGTGATATGGAGTATGTACCTTACAGCGTCAGTTGGTGGTGGGGTGTGTCCGCTGCCAGGAGCACTACCTTGTGCAGAGATTGACGACACTGCAGAAGACAACCCTCAGGAAATTGTTACCCTCACGATCAGTGCTGTAAATTTTCAGTTGGATCCGAAATTCGAAGTACATTATTAACGCTGTTTAACAATACAAATAATTAACGCAAGGAAAAAAATTAATAATTCTGCGAGTTGGTCCGGCCAAGAAATGGCATGTTTCTAGGTATGGTTATAATTTTCACGTCGTCCGTTATGTTTATACAGGAACAATCTGTGCAGTTACCAGCGTAACATTGAAAAGATCCATCATTATCCTCACATGACAATATACTTGGTTTTACTACTGATAAGAAATGGATTTATTAAATATGTAAATCGTAATAATGAGTATTTCAGAATCATAAAATATATCGTCTCACCAATAATCTTTATAGTTTCATGGCTAGATTCCATCACTGCGACTGATAAATTCTGATGGTTGTGGACGTATTTCATGCTAGCAACTGTATTAAGAAAAAAAACCTGTGGTCACTGAAAGATGCGTCGCTTTTGATTAGTAATGTAACGTTGCTAATGCTACATATTACAACACATTGTTTTAATTTTGATTAAAGTTTGCAACTACATTCCCACTGATTAACAACATAAAATATGAAATTGTACTCGTCTAATTTACCATTGTAACTATTCACCTATTTTATCAATATCATGGAAACTATTGCACTGCACTGTAATTCTCTAGCCATGGAAGAACTCCACTACCCAAAGAGGATTTTTTCGTGTCGTGTTAATGGATGTTTCGCTTTTCTCCTACCAGATTGGTGATATCTACCTACTGCGTTCAAAACATACTAATACCAGCTCCCATTCATCCTTTACAACGTAACTGAACATCTATAACCTGTCAATATGGTAATATCAACCATTCTGTTAACTATATGGTGTTTTCATCTTCGCCTTCACTCTAGAGCCTAATTCCTGTAACGTGAAAAATTATTCTTGCCAATACCTCAGGATATGGTTCAACGCCCTGGTCAGAGCTTCGATTGAAATGAATATTAATAAACTTTTAGGAAATTAATTCAAAACATAAGATCTCTTTGATAAGTGTACTTAAACTATGGATCCAATTAAATGCCGCAATATACTATGCATTCTTTTTTAGGAAAGATGATCTTTAAAATAAATTTCAACAATACATATATCACTTTTTTATTATAAATTTCAATCGTCGAAATAACTAAATTTTGGAAAATGCAAAACGTCGCAGGAAATAATCCTACATAAAACACAGAATTGATCCAACCTGCTGTATATCACATCTACATTAGCAACGAATTTGTATGTTAACAATTAAGTTGTTTTTAAAGACTAGGATACTTAAGCAGTACGAACTGGGCGTGGCGGTGACTGTGATTCCTGATTAGAAATAGGATTTGGTGGAAAGTAAGTTGTAATATTCTTCACTGTCAGGAGAATTCTACACTTGAATTTTCAGGCTCTTAACTGTGTGAGGTTCGGAATTTTGCAGTCGGTGGTTTTCGTGGCAGTCTTCCGGGCATATATAGGACACACACGTAATTTTATTTTTAACATTAAACTTTTTTGTGTTTAAGCTTCCCCTACTATGTTTGGTAGCTTTCTCATTTTGAGAAATATATTTAAAAAATGAAAACCTCACAAATACATTTCTAAAAAAAAGTAGTATGTGTTTAGTAGAATAAGATACAAGAATTGCTGAATCCACCATCTGTCTTACGAAACGTTCTTGTTGATGCCTTTTTTTATTTTGAAAATAAAAACTGAATAAACACCCGTGGGTAAGTTAAGCGTATTAAAGTTTTTTTTTTCGTTGCTTTCATTAGCAACATGTTACTGAAAAGCAATTCCCCGATTTTACAGGCGTAAAGTTTACCTTTTTTTATTTAGCTATCAAATGCTACGAATAGCAAACTTAATGAATTTATTACGGCAATTAATTTGGTAGCTGTTGCTTGGCGATTAAATTGTGGACATAACCTCGAATTTCCTCTAATGATATCTCTGGTCGCTGTTACTTTGCGAGCGAGGGCTGACACGTGACACCGTTCATCAGCCAATAGCTATCAAGGTGAGTCAGTGAGTCAGCTTATGAAATTATATAATACATATTTACCTACAGTTTATCAAAAACTGCAACCCAATAAAAATTAATCTTGCGTGCAGGATGACGAAATTAGATGTATGTTTAAAAAAAAAAAAAAAAAAAAAAAAAAAAAAAAGAGAGAGGCAGAGAGACTTATAGTAGCAGAAGTAGTCTATTAAACTCTCAAAATAGACTAAAGGTAAATTGAGATAATAAAACGCAGAACCTGTGGGATAACTTTATTCTTCCAAATGTGACTATATAGTAAGTAATATTTTTAATAACGTTGGTTACACTGAGCAGGAAGAAAATATTTGCTAGTTGTTAGGAGCGCTAGAATGAAAAATAAATTGGAGAAGAAAGGTACAGCGAAAGAAGTGACCGACAGAAGCAACACTAAAAAAAGATACTGAACTAAACACAAACAGATTTTATATTGAGAATTATGTAACGTTTAGAAGGATGATGTAAACACCTAAAACGTATAATTAAAGAATTTTACGAAATAATTCACTTTTTTGAAATTGTAATTGCAGTTGCATAAACCAGAAGCTTTGTTATTAATTAGTGGAAGATAAGTGATTTAAGTGTTGATTATGTCAGTTCAGTGGAATAAATTGCTTAGCTTCTGTTCGGTTTGCAATGTTGCGAAAAACTAGCCCATTTGACAGTTACTAACAAAGTTATCTCGGCATATAGCTTAAACCACTGCGAGACCTAACAATTTTTATTCGATAATGTTAGTATATGTTACCCATAAAACAAAAGTTTTTGTACCGTAACAGCTCTTCCTAATTCTTGATACAAATTATCATAGAAATCTGGTTACCATTGTTTTATTCTGTACATTTTTCTGTATACTTGGTGGAAATTTGAGTATTAATGTCAAGATCCACTCTGAACTGCTATTTCGCAATTATTATTCCTGCACAATTATTTCACATTTGTTACACCTTATCATCATCGCAAATTAATGCATAAAATAGTACCAAACTATAGTTTCAAATATATATTTCATCAATTAAATTAGTCGGAAATCCAGTAACTACAAATTTACGGAAAGCCTGTAAGTTTTATTTCTTTGTACGTCCGACTGAAATAAGTACCAAACCATACACTTAATTCGGCAGTAGCTCATTGTTAATTGTATCCACTAGTCCGAATTACATGAGAAATTCCATGGAAATTCATCATGTGTTGTAATAATTGAACAAAATTTTTAAAGAAAAACACCCAGGAAATATAATATTGTAGACATGAAATTTCTCATAAATCTTATCGTTAGCACCCAGTTTGACTAAAACTCGTCGGAAACATGATCAAGTTGCAACAAAAAGTGATTAATAATAAAAATAGCTAAATCTTGCAACGTCAAAACACTTACTCTGTTTGGATATACATTATTTACATTTTTTTAAATTTGTTTTAACGCGAAGCAGATTCCAAACAGTGAAAGTCAATGGGGAAAATTCAAATTCATTTATACATCGCCACGAACTCTATATTTAACAACCTCATACAACATTTTTAGTAACTGAATGGGAAAACTTTTTGTAGGGGTAATATGACGATGATCAATCTTTGAGTTTCAGAGGAAAGAGAATTGTGTTGGTATCCAATTAATACTCCACAACTTCCGTGACGAGGCTGTCGGAGGCAGACTTTCTCCTTTCCCGCCATCACGTTTCAAAACCTTATTACCCGTATGAAAGCGACGAAACTTTTCTGATGGCTGTCCACAAAATGTTTTGCTTCAGTGAGGAATGAAATACTACGAAGTTGTCATTCTTGTGGTATGGGTAATGAGGTATCAAACCTAACTTATACCACATGAATTACAACTGGATTTTATAAATAAAATGCGATTACTTTATCAACTATTTGAGACGTAAAACAAATTCCTGTGATTGCAACCCTAATACTTTAAGATCTCCTCTTTGCTACTACGGATTAAAAAGTTCTAACTTTGATATAACCGTCTAGCAAAGACGAGCTGAATATGGAAATATGTATCAATTTCATTGAAGTTAGATGTTGCTCATACACGGGCAGCCGAATCACATGGGATGGTTTCTTATTATTTGACTTACCAACAACATTTTGAGAGTTGCAAGGCTGGCACTTTTCGTTTGATAGGCATGAAGATTAACCAAAGAAAATTTTCCCTACAGAACTCCATTAATCATCCTATAATTATTTTAATCCAATTTTTTTTCATAATGTTTGGTTATATGTGTCTGGGATAGTATAACCTAAGGCAATACGCAATTACAAGTTTTCAGCTTAAGTATTCAGAACTTATGATAGCGCGAGAGATGAACACAAAGGCAGACAAATGACTGATTATATAACGGATAAAGAAGACAGTGACGGCGTTTCATATATGGTAACTCGTATAGAACCATTCCCAGGTAACAAATATGGTATGTTACAGTAAATAGTAATCAGTAGGCACAAAGTAACAAATGAAATATAGGTAATAACCACTTTATCCGATCTTGATGGAATACATACTTGATCTATACTTCGCATTCTGTGTTCACTCTGCAAAATTTTTAAGAATTTATATTATGACTTACTTAAATGTAGTAAATACACAGAACTTGCGCGAAGGTAAAGGGTTAAAGGTCATGACCGAATAATCTGACTGAAATACGAACTGGTCAGTTATGCGACTCTTAAGATTTTGTTCTGAAAATCTGAAGTATTTCTACTGAAGTTTGAGGATAGAAGTATTAAAACCGGACAGAAATGATCTCGCTGTTTTAAGATAGATATTTAATATTAGGGGGCACTGTGTAGTTTTTAGGTTCTAACTAACCTACTTGTCGAAAGTTGGTTACATTATCTGTTTTAAAGAATCTTAAGTATTGCCCGCATTACTAAGACTGTCCGTACGTGAGATCGATTACTTATTTACTTATGGCTTTACGCCTCGTCGACGTCGAGGGTATTAGAGGTGGTATGGGATCGGAGACTAGGAACGGGAAGGAATTCGGCCATGGACTATTGAAGGAATCATCCTGGAATGATTTGGGGAAAACATGGAAAACCCAAATCTGCATGCCCGGACGAGGATTCGAACCGGCGTCCCACCGAATGCGAGGCCAGAACGTTAACCGTTCTCCCACCAAACTCAGTACGTGAGATCGAAGCGAACGTAGTTATTTAGCATTGTCTAATCTAATATCATACTAGCTCTTCAGCGCCGAAAACATTCAGCTATGTATGGGTCTCAACCTCAACCAAATCAAAATTCCTCGCACAATGATAACATTTTTTAATCAACTAGTGAAGAATGATCTGTTGCTTTTATATTTTTACTTTCAGTCAAGTTATTTCTTTTTATGATTGTTTATTGTATTCGTAAACGAATCTTATGCTAGTATCGATAATGCTGCATCGATGATAATAATAATAATTCATTGTGGTCAAAATGACCTGGTGACAGGGTTTTTATTGCCTGCGCATTCCGACACTATTGTAGCCACCTTAGCCTAACCCGGTAGTCCTACCGGGTACAGGGAACCTAGAGTTTAACGTGGAATCCGAACCACGGAATTGTTCTGGCGTACTTCACATTACACTTCAAGCTGTGCCAGAGATGAAGGACGTATGAAAAATCACCGTAGATACAGGGATTCGAACCGGGGCCCTTCGACCCCAAGTCAGACACCTTAACCACTGAGCCACCAGATCGCTCACGTTTATGGTGAAGTGGGATTTACGTTTCATTTAGGAGGTAAGATATCGAGTTGGCCGATTGCTGTGGGTGCGACCTTGGCGCTAATCGCGCGGCTTCATTAGACGTCTCGGGGCGGTGATTAGCCCTCACTACTACAGGAAATTAGCGGCGGCGGCGGTCTCAGAGCGGCACCCAGGAAGCCAGCCACGTCCCCGGCCCCCGGGCAATTAGAGAAGTCAGCCAAGTGCGCTGCCGCGTCTTCCAAACTATAAACTTCCAGTGAAAATCTCTAAATGGGTTATAACACTGTAAGCGAAAAATTCTTTCCATGCTAATAATTTCAATCGTTGGGCCAGAGGCGTAACCAATATAAGTAAACTACTGGAAAGGTAGTAGCACAAATGCGCTGTTGTATTTATTAATTTAACCGTTTATACCAGTAAGGAGCACATGGAACTATCATCATAAATATTAATTCTAATTTTTTTGTCACAAGCCGTTATCTACCTTTATACTTAACCTAAGTCGATAAATGAGGTATCATTTTAAGGTTGAGTGGTCTGGTGGCTCAGTGGTTAAGGCGTCTGACTGGAGATCGAAAGGTCCCCGGTTCGAATCCCTGTCTCGGCGGAGTCTATGGAAATTCATAGGTACTTAACCCGACCTTCACCTCTAGCACAGCTTGCTGTGTAATGTGAAGTACACCAGGAGCTTCCCCTATACCTGGCGGGATTGCTGGGTTAGGATAATGTGGCTACGACAGGGGCGGAATGCGCAGCCAATAGAAACCCTGTCACCAGGTCATTACGACCACACGGAATTATTATTAATATTTTAAGATTAAGGTATCCGTTTTGTTCACGTCATATTTTAAGAAAGTAATTTTCCCAAAATCAACCCCTAAAGGGGAAAAATTTCAATATTTCTAAAATACGTTTTTTTTCTACGAGCCATTTTTTATCTCCCTATATTCCTAAACGAAATCGGTAAATAAAGTATCATTTTAAAAATTAGATCTCCGCTCTGGTGATGTAATATAGTAAGAAAGGAATTTTTTGGAATTCGACGCTTAAAGGAAAATATATCAATATTTCTACAACACGTTTTTGGGCCTTGAGCCATTTATCTCCCTTGATATCTAACCGATATAGATAAAATGTGCTATCATTTTAAATATTAAGGAATCCGTTGTGGTCACAACATATTTTAGGAGAAGAGTTTTTCGGAATTTTGGTCCTGAAGGGCAAAAGTAACATTAATTCCATAACGCATTTTTTGTGACAAGATATTTATCTGCCTTGATATCTAATAGAAATTGAAAAATGGAGTATTAATTTAGGGATAAAGGTCTCCACGTTAGTAGCATCATATTTTAATGCTCGTCACTGAGGTTGGTGGGATCTTGGTTCGAATCCCGCCCTGTAAGGAAATTTTATGAATCCTTACAATGTGCTTCGTCTAACCTCAAGCTGTGGGTTGTTCTTTTGAAGCACGCTGGTACACTCGATGGTTTGGCTTGCGTATCGAATATAGGGCCTTATACGTGGTAGCAATAAAAGGTTGCACTCGCGAGGACACACGTTGGAACCACAGTCTGGCGATCCATATTTTGCTTCCCGAAATCACTCCAGGTGAATGCCGAAATGCTTCCTTCAAAGGGACGTGTTCCTTCTCATCCTTTTCCACCTTTAATTACCTCGACGTCAATGAAGCGTAAAGTCAAAAGAAAATAAATCTGACACTCGGTTATTTGTTTTATCTTTGTATATCTGAGTGTGTTTTATCTCATTGTGACCATAATGTGGTATCTATCATATGTAAAAGATAGTGGTATTAAGCGTTCGCTTGGATTTGAGTTGTTTGTGGTATTCATTTGCTGCCCTTTAGAAATGACAAGAACGGTAAATGTCTTCTGTCGCTGAAACAAAAAGCTAACTAACGGTTCTGAATTAATGATGGAAGTATCTATATACCACAATTCAAATTACTTCAATCAACTATAATTGAGACAGAGTGTTCCCTACAGACACGTCTCGGTTGGGCTATATGTTATTAGACTCAGTTCTTAACGCTCATTCTGTAAGTATTCTATTTCCTAAGGCAGTCAGATGGTGAAATTATAAAAAGTATCCAGCAGACTCCACTATTATTTCACGGTAACGTTAAGTAATTTTATTCTGAATCACACGGTGGTAACAAATTTATTTAATAAAATGTCCCTGTCGTTTTCCCCTAGGTTTCTTTACAAAATGTACCAAACTTAATTGTTAGTAGCTAGAAATGATTTTCCCACTCTTGTTCATATCTCCTTGAGCCAAGGATGGAAACCCAATAAAAGCATCGAAGTTAAAGACACTTCGACCCACCCAAACAACTTAATGTAAAGGTTGTGCAATTATTATTTCTTCATGTATTCAGGAGTGACTGTGAAAACAACATTTCGAATATATAATACATCGACATACATGTCCTTAACCTCCATTTTTTTAAAATTATTTAACACGAATAATTATACACTGACTGTATTCCTTACTTGTAATCTACTCGAAACCGTTGACACTTAGTGCTTACTGATCGGATGTCGAAGTTCATGTTAAGTTCATAAGCGTTCCATGTATTTGAATATTATCTTACACAGTTTGCCTTTCAAGTAACAAAGTGGTTTGTAACGAATCAGTTATTGGTGTATGTTAATTTTCTAGTCATCATGATAAACGGCTGTAATAACATCAATCTACTGCTATAAAGACCGACAAAAAGCCATATCAACGATTATTAATGAAACATTCAAACGTATGGATGTTTGAAAAGATCTAAAACTTGGATTTTATCGATCTTAGAGCTAGAGTTGCAGAAGATGAGAGGGTAATAAATCCTCCAACCTCACTCACATCAGTGCCGTACGTTTTTTTCTCTCAATAAAACATTTTTTAAAGAATTTGGTTACCTTTTTGAGCATTGTTTGACATTTCATGTAACTGGTATTTTTGTGTACTCTGTTCTTTTAATACTACTTTTTCAAAGAATTTGGCTACTTTCTCCAGGAATTTTTGTCATTTCATGTATTTGTGCGAAATTATTAAATTACTAAGAACATGAAAACATCAATGATGTAGGATTATTTTCTTTCTTCTGTAGTATAATGCGCTTATTTTTGATGCCTTTTACATTGGAAATCATCCCATCATCGGAACACATTTTACACTTCATTTCACCAAATAAGTGTGTCATTCCAATACAGATGTAGCATTATCCGTTACACTCACATTTCTGTATAATGGAAAGAAGCAGAATAATTCATTCTTTTTTTACATTTTAACTGCAAGCCTTTATATAAGTGAAACCGAGTTTTTTATAGTATGGAAAAAGAAGACCTCTGTTGCATAAAAGTTATATCTGACATTTTGGAGAAGTGACAACTATAAGACTTAAATCCAAAATAGACGTTCAGCCTTATGAGTAAGAACCTCAATTGACAACGTATATCGTGTACATATTAAAAAGTTCATCCAACATGAGTTTCATTCCTCCTTTTGAAGTATATTAATTTATTCCTGTTAAAAGAAGCTTTCCACCTATTCATCATTAGTCAGCAATTAGCTTTGTCAGTAGTAGTTCAGCTAGATTCCATCAGTTGATTTTAAAACATTGAGCAGAAGTTGGTAGCATTTGTCTGCTTCTTTCGCTGTCCAGTATTAGAATCGAAGGAGATGTATAAATCAATAGCGCAAAAACAAAAAAAAAAATTCATGCAGTCATAAGGAGTTTGCTGCTACGAATTCTTGAATACTGTCATCTTATTCGGTAAGCCAACAGAAAATAATTTTTTAATGGTTATACGCATAAAATTTTTAAAAAATGATGATAAAACTATGTTGGGCAGGGTACATTAGAAAGTTATTATGGTAGGTTTCAATAGCCTGCATTCATGAGATGGGATTACTGTAGGATGTATCACGGAAATAACGAAACTCTATCGTTGTATCTGGATCAGGTTTTTGCTTGAGTTTGATGGTAAATTATGGAACAAACATCATTAGTATCATAAACGAAGAGCTGGCAATACTAAAAAGGAGGCCAACAAGATTTTTTTTTTTTTTTTTTTTTTTTTTTTGGTGTATGGAATGGTCACGATGACTGGAAGGTAAATGGTGGTGAATTGGATGTATTTTTTGAAGTAAAGAGAGGACATTACTAAGTCAATGAGTGGAATAAACTGTCGAGGAAGTTGTTGGACAATTTACCACAATACTTGATTTTCTTTTTTTTTAAATCTATATTGAACAAAAAGTTTTGATTAATTGCGATTAGTACACAAGCCCTAACGCGTTTGGTCATAAGGATATTAAATCCAGATGGACGAACCCCGTCCGCTGTCTACTTAGAAAAGTCTCAACATTTTACTGCTTTCAAAATCCCCGTTAGCTGTTCATTTTGAAAAGAGAATTTTGCAACAGGTAGAAATGAGAACCATAATATATTTTGCGAATTGACATACCACCCTCTTTCTCACAGCAGAACCATTTTCAGTGATCGCATTGCACTAACAATCAACGTAACAGAATTTTATATGCAGTTATTGTTCGCTCTAAGGTATCGTTAATTTTATAATCTGACCAAGAACTTATTAAGATAAAAATGTTTTTCCGTAAATCAGTTGTTGATGTAGCATGTAGCATGTAAGTCAACAAAGGCAAAAGGCAAAGGCAAAAGGCAAAAAATCAATACTGTTAACGGTAAATGATTTCTGATTATACCTATAAATGGCACTGTTGTCCAAAACAGCACATCCTGACACAATAATGAATTCAAGTTTACAATTCAAGTTTACTTTATAACCACAGGCACAACAAAATGTGAACTCCAAGATCACTTTAGCTGATATGTCCTAATGTAAATCTAATAAATGTTCCATCACGTATGTGAAAGACCTCAAAAATAATGCCCCATTGTGTTGACACTTGTTATGGTCTTCTAAACAAATAAAAAGTATGTAATGTAATTTATATACTTCATCCTAGATATTCTTACTTTCCCACAATTTCTTTATTTTGTATTATGGATCTTTCGATTCTCAGATCGTCCATTTGGAGTGATCTGTAGCGATGAAATAAAGTAAATAAAGTAATAAATTAATTATGAAGATTGTGTACGCGATAAAAATTATGTAGCTGCAAACAGTTGATGGAACATGGATCGTCATTAGTTTGGAACCCGAAGAAAATTAGTACAAGAAATATGGAAGTTTAATGCATTATCTTACGTTTTCAAATCACTGTTTCACATGGAGTTAGTCCGTTGTAAGCTCCACCCTAATTATGTTTTCCAATCGTCCCTTATATCAGTAAGATAAAAGGTGTAAATTATTCTCTTCTTCATATGTAATTGCATTTCAAGACTCTTTTAAATCTTATTGGAAAAAATATCCTGGTTGGACAGTAATGGAAACACAAATTGTTTTTCATTGCACTGTTATCGTATCAGAACGAACCTTCGAAACCAATTGCCATGTCAGCTTTGCACGCGTATGTTGCAGAGCTCCCATTCAATTCCAGATATTTCAACTGCTAATAAAACCAATTTTAATTTACTTTGCCCCACGTATAGAATGTCGGGTGTGGCTTGAACATTCATTTTGTATGTTATGAAGTTTATTTAATTTTCAAAGCACATTTCTCGGAATTTGAATATTCAGGAAAATTCCACACTGCGTTGGTGCAGTCCACCTCTGATTATATATTAATCTGTGCAGACTTTCACGCTACACAAAAGTATTTAATATTCCGCAGTCAATGATCAACGAAGCATTGAAGCCATTCGTGCAACTTCTGCCGGCATTGTCCTCAAATGAAACAACAGTGACGAAAATTGCCTGATGCATTTTATAACTTAAATATACAATTTATGATGGGCTTGTAACGATATTAAATGATGCTGATAATGAAGCCGAACTCTTTCTGTGAAAATAGTAACTTCAATATGCAGAGTCTTATGACATAATACGAAACATATGCAGGAATTTACATTTATCATTTTGAAGGAACTGTCAGTACTTTTAGAAACATCATCTGCTCACTCAGTTACAGGAAAAATTCACTGACAACAAACCGATCCTACTGAATAAACAGTAACGCTTAAGCCTGGCGTTCTTGGAGACATGGGTTTGAATACCCGTTCCGCCAGCCAGATTTCCGTTTTCCAAGGTTTCCTGAAATCACTCCAGGTGAGTACTGGAATGGTTCCTTCAAACTAGCTGTAGCCGTATTCCTTCCAGTTCCATGTTCCCACTCTATTTCAGCCTCTAATGACCTCGATGTCGACAATGCATTAAGGCATGAAAAAAATAACACCTTCGTTCAAACCAAACAAAAAAAAGACTCTAGGAAACGATGTTCGAACATCATTTCAGTACTGCATAAAATAATACCTACTTCTCTAAAAGAAGCATTCAGTAATAATGAATCGTTTTTATGATACAATCTGTAAAGAACAGAGTTATTGCCTCACTATAACTAGATTATTTTTGAGATTACATTTAAATTTCAGGGTCCTGTAAAGTGTACTTCACAAAGAAGATTGACAGTTAACATTCCTTACTCCACCTTACCTACGTAGTGAATGTCGAGTGTCGTTGCTTGGCAATTATGCGAGATCCCTGGTAAAGTCCGATTGGATTCACTATAAATGATAGTTCCAATGAAGCGGAAGTATCATTATTATTTTGATTATTATTGTTATTAGTCTGCTTCCAGCGAAAGGGATCTTTCGCCTCACTTTCAACTGAGAGGAAGGAGATAGATTCACAGATGAATGAATTTCAGTACAATCATACTATAAGAGTACTATATTGCAGCATTTTGGGAGTGCGGTCCATCACAGCATTGATAGACTTGCGACCTCGTAATCACTCAAAGTAATCTAACAGAAAATCGATACGTCACACCAAGACATCGTTATAGCTAAAAGAAAGTGTACTTCGTTCATTCTGTAAAGCAGTGCTCATTCATTTCAAAGTAAGTTTACTCTGAGACCGCATTGAGATACATCTCAAGCACACCGAACCAATTAACTCATAACAAGGCAACACATTTCGGAAATAATAAATTCAATTTCATGATTCTTACGATATTTAAATTAATTTCTCAGATTTTTCTCATGTTTTGAAGAAGAAATAGCTTTCCGGAAATTGTTGCTTTCCATTCACCCTTTTCCTATGGAAATTGAAAAAGCTATATCAGATGTAGATATCTGACAGTGCAAACTCCAGTATTAGTGTTTTTATATATATATATATATATATATATATATATATATATATATATATATATATATATATATTGTCGTACACTAAACGATCAGTAATGCTGTTATCTGGTATTATCAAGTTCAAGATTCATTCTGATTGACTCAACGCCTCCAGAATCATAGAAAAAATCCAGTTATTGGGTGTTGAGTGTGGTGAAAATCACTCCTGAAAAGATAGTTTAAAACATATAAACAAACCGAAAGCTTATGACGGTAATATGAACCTTGAAGCAGCAGCTAAGATAGAGAACAGGACGTATTCAGTTACAATCACGTGTGATATAACAAGCCTCTCGCCAACAGACTTCCGCATCTCCATAGACAACAAGGAAACAATACTCCATTGGACAGCGCACACTTATCAAAGAGAGCATCCAGCGCAGTAGGAAATAGAGCCAACTGTGGGCCAGCAGAGTAATGAACCAATTACGCCAGGCGGGGCACCAACACATGGCCACACGGCACATATCAAATCTGGCGGCACAACAAAGCGAATCGGAGGGACCAACTCCAAGGCGTGAAGCAGACTATCGCACAGGATAGTTAATGAGTAGACCACCAACTACGGTAATAACACAGAACGTATATAGACCGAAGTTACACATACAACCAAACAACTACCACTGACATATAAAAAGCAGTTCATACATAGTGAAGTAGACTAGCTTTCAAATTCGTAAAAACAGACGGCTCAGCGAAGTTTCTAGAAAACCATTTCTTAACTAAATAGAAGTGTTATATAAATAGCGTCAATGTTTTTCATATTTCGGCCGTAGTTTACAATGCGATACACTTGGAACTACTTAAATATATCTGAAATAATAACAACAGTAATACGACGTCTGTGAAATCAAGGCAAAATAAAATCTTCACAGCTTATCATGACTTTCTATTTCATTACCATGGTTTAGATCCATATAACAAAATTTTAACGGTCGATACAGTTTCTACGTATCATTAGGAAATTCAGTACAATAATAATCGCTCTTCTATTTGACACATGTGTGGCGTGTATCTCTGCATAGATAAATCTGTGGCGGATTGTGTCAGTCTTTTTGTTTGAAATGATATCACGCAAAAATTACTTAAGTGATATGATGGGATTTTCACAGTTTGAGAAGAGATGGCCTATCTTAAAATCTGAAGTATGATTTATGACTCTAAATGATCGGAAACTTCAGCAAGAAATTATAATCTATCATTTTTTACGATACATTCCATCGTCTTTCGATGGAATTTTCATTGTTTGAAAGTTTCTGATTAGACTTAAACTATATTCCAGTAATTTCGTGCACTAACACTTGTCCTCCCTTGGTGATGGAAAAATTTCGTCTGAAACAGTTTGCGATAAACGCGGATATACTGGGAAACCATCTAACAAACATGTAATTTTTTTTCACTTTAAACGTTAGAAAGATGCTGTACTACACATCACGGATAAAATCCTGACTTAATTCTCTGCTCTACATATTGAAAGTTGATTGTGTATTCTCTTTTTATGTGTTATTTGAAATAAGAAAACTTTTCACTATGCCGTCCCGAAAGAGATGTAACGTAAATTCATAACAACATAACGGAAATTATTTTTATGTACCACTGTTTGTTGTTTTCTCATTTAAAAAAAAAAAATACATTTCAGGCTGAACGAAACAGATTTTTCTTTTTCTGCCAGGTTTGAACATGCCATCGGTTTTTTTTTACTGTTCTAGGTTAATAACTGCAACTCGAAAATAAAGCAAAAATCTACTATACAAGCATTTGTCCACATATCTTCAGCTATTCCTTAACACCTAATACAAACATCTTTTAGACTGGTGAGTGTCGTTCATATTTATTTATTCATGATCGAGATACCACTATAATTCAATTTAAGGAAACAAACTTATAGTACAGTAAAACAATATTAGAACACAAAATTACAACAACAAAAAATTATTAGTTGTATCGTATAGCCTGGACTGGCAGCCAGTGATATCCAGCAAGAGGTCTAGTAGACACTAGCTTTCATGGCCTTATCGTCGCTGCGTACAGGTCGTCGAGTGTACGGGGACCGACGAGTCTGTTGCAAATATAATATTATCATTAACAACCAATCATTTTTCATTATTAAGATAATATTATTATTAACATTGGATAATGTTGCATTTGCCAATTATAAGTATCCTGAATAATTGTGTTAATGTTCGTAACTTGATTTGTAATATATCACGTGACTGGTTATAATTATAAATAACTCAGTTCTTTTGCTTTCAACAGTTTTACATTTATTATACACAACTCATATTCCTCTAGGAACTACATCGGACTTATAGTATTAGAAGAATGCAAGGTTCTTCAGCAATGAAATGGTTTCAAAGCAACCGATCAATCTTTATGACCGCTAACCTCTAGCTATCTCTTGATTTCTTATCGCCATGGCAACTTACATTTCTTTTTTATAGGAGTAAATATATCGATTTTTGTTTAATCTCATGGCACAAAGATATGGTTTTCTTATTAAATGTTTCTGTTCTGTCACATGCCTCCTCAAGTACACCATGTCTTTCCTTAAAATACATTGGTAAACTTATAAAAATAACCTTGCATCCAGTGATACTCTTTCCTCTGTTCCTAGTAGGAATCTTACATAGAACATTCAAGAAACATAAAAAACAAACTAAAAGACCAAATATAAAAAACATTACAGAAAACACACAAGTCCTGTCACGGTCGCCATATCACGTGACTGGTTATAATTATAAATAACTCAGTTCTTTTCCTTTCAACAGTTTTACATTTATTATACACAACTCATATTCCTCTAGGAACTACATCGGACTTATAGTATTCGAAGAATGCAAGGTTCTTCAGCTATGAAATGGTTTCAAAGCAACCGATCAGTCTTTTTGTCGCTAACCTCTAGCTATCTCTTGATTTTTTATCAACATGGCAACTTACATTTTTTTTTATAGGAGTAAATATATCGATTTTTGTTTAATCTCATGGCACAAAAATTTGGTTTTCTTATTAAATGTTTCTGTTCTGTCACAAATATTGATAAGAATTGCACAGACTGTAGTTTGTTTAGTAACAACGGGGGGCAGCATAGCGTTGTTATATTTAAGAAACAATCTCTGACGCTGGTCAACACAGGTATGCAGGCAGCGATTGCTGATTGGGCGCCTGTGTTGTAGCAAAGCAGTACGCGGGGCAGTGAGTGTGTCATGCCGCTTGGAGAAGGTTTTATGGCGTGAATACAGCCCTTTCTTACACAAGCTAAAATAGCTTGTGAAATGTGTGGGAAAATGGTTTCAATATAAAATAAGTCTCGTAAATGTGAATGACACTAATTAAAATCAATAATATCTCGACCAGAACAGTGAGTTTGTCATTTCCAGACCATTCCTAAATACCTTTCAATTTGTTTACTAGAGCTAACAGCTTGCATGTGTTGAAGGAGGGAAAATTGGGCCGTTATCCTCTAAACGACAGTTCTTCATCGAAAAGACACGATAGCTTACACAGATCAGCAGGTATCAGGAGTCCTGCACTTTTACGCATTCACAGAGCTTCTCCTCTTTCCTAAAAAAAATAAAAAAATAAAAAAAATAAAAAAATAAAGAAATAAAGAAAAGAATGCATCAAGATACACTGGTTCTGAGTCTATTTAGGGCTTTCCATGTCGTGTACGGAATAATGTAGTAGCCTGTTGAGGTTTCTCGATTTAATTTTACCAAACTAGAATGAGACTGGAACCAAATGTTTTCACCGAATAGTAACGGAAATATTAGGAGGCAGCAGTCAATGGCGCCTTCCGGCAAAGGCGGAAGTCTGGCAGTAAATTCGAGCCCCGCGCCTCCGAGTACCCGCTGTGCCGCCATCTTGTTAGGCAGGGGCAGTAAATCAGGATCGCGTGGCGGGGTGATTCCGGCGCGGATGAACTGGTAAGCCGGCCTACAGGGTGGTACGGGTGCCGTCAGGTGCTGTCTGGGGACAGGGGGAGCGGCGCCTCAGACAATAAGGACACAACACGGCACACTAATATCACATTTACGCTATCGCTGACATGTGTACAGTTTTTTTAATTACGTTAACACTAGCTAAGCAGACTGAATGGAGTAGTAGGTCAGATCATAAGGTTATAATTCACTTTCACATCATTGAAGGACCCATTAAACGATTGAGATGTAGTGTTGCTCCCGCTTAGACACCAGCCGGTGGGCTTACATTTTTTAATGAGAATCATACAGCAAACGGCTGAGTACTAGTACCCAAAATGCTCAGAGAAGCGCTTCACGTATAGTGATATTCTTATACAGTGCTTACTGTATTACTATAGTGTGGATACAGTGGTGTACAGGTATCATATTTCCCACTCAAATTTCTTGATCAAAACTTATAATTAAAATTTAACAGTGATTGCGCTGAATCTCCTTTCTCATGGACGTACGATCTGTGTCTCCCTTATAGAAAAGAATTGTGGTAATAACCTTCCGTCCCGATGGCTTCATGTATTCATTCCACATTAATGCCCTAAGACAGTGTTTCTCAATCTTTAATTTTCAGACCACCTGTTGTTCGCGAGTACGGGATAGGAGGTCCGCAAGCAGAGTATAAAAAATTTAATTCTAATTGAATTAAATAAAACTAACTTAGTCCACATCCCGAAGGATCGTTGGACCCTCCCGAAGGAGGTATAATAAGCCATTGTGTCAGAGGTAGGACGGCCAATTCCTTTCCACTATGAAATCCGAACCACGGAACAACCTGGTATAACTCATATGATCAAACACAAGTCTTAATAATTCCTGCACCCAAATGGATTTGACCCTGCTACCGGAGAAGCGAACTTTTGAAAACAAGCACCTTAACCACTGAGCTATCAGACCACTCCTATTTAAATTAAAACTATATTATAAACATAAAAAATTAAATTGAGCACCGTTACAGTTTAGGGTTATAAAAGACTATAAGCCACAAGCCTGTAAACCTAACATTGTAAAATCCATACAGTTCCAATGAGTAGGTAAAGATCTGGTATATACGGGATATGAATGCAGTGTTACTATAATAAAATACAAGATACCTGATGAAGACAGCAGAGTTAGCTGTCGAAACGTCGTATTTTTCCACCACCATCCGGCTGGACACCCGAGAAGATTTTGTTGCATCGATACGTTGGGAAAGTCACTCACACAAATAATAAAATACATTTAGCAGGCATAAAAGAAACGGCTTCCTTTAAGGATTAAGTTAATGACAGTTTTATGAGGGCCTTATCGTATCTGTATGTCTTAAGAAACTGCGGTATGTGTCGATAACATTTGGTAGGGTTGGCTAATAATATACATATAGAATATAATTTGGCTCAAGTGAGTTGTTGGTCTGTAGAATTAGTTTTGATATTTTACTGGTGAAAAAGGTTGAAAAACGATGTAGTTAGACAAAGAAAGGCTATGGAAGATCAGAGCTAAACACTCAGTGCTTAAAATTCTTTGTTTTTGCATTGTATCGTTGCAAATGTTAGCTTCTAACCGTAAATGGTTGTTTTATTCTGGATTACTTTCATACATTTACAACACAATTTTTAAAATTACACTTATAGTTTCTTAAGAGAACGACTTATTTGTTTCTTCCAAGACTAAAATATCATTATAACAGAATTATCTATTATTTTTGCTCCAATAGTCCTTGTAGGTCAGATAGGTGAACTTAAGGCCATTATCCACTTGTTGAAGTGGTTCAACGCAAAAACAATCAAAAATAATGCAGCGTCCCTTGTACTTTAATTCTTCTTAGAGAACATTATCAGTTTAAATCGAATATGATTCAATTTTCTAACTGTTGAAACATCTGGATGGTTATTTTACGATCAAACAAAAAAAGTTGTATCGAAATTTGCTTTTTATCGACATCTGCTAACCCTTTCTATGAAAGGAAACTCAACATACACAACGGACATTAACTACATTCAAATGATAATGTTGGCGTTTAGATAAATTCATTTGGGATACAACATATTGATTTTCGCAACGAACCAATCAAATGGTTAGTGGTAATAACTACTGTATGTCACTCCATATGTTTCTAAATTCATTTAGTACGTGTCAGGTCATTACATTTTTTATTGTTTGAAATTCTGCTAAAACTACAAGGTACCACACGGTCTGTTTTTATATTAGCTAATGGTAATCAACTATTTTCCTTCGGAAAAAGTCTGATAAATGAGGCTGTCAAAATCTGTCGGCACTCACCGGGAAGACAGTTCTCTTGGCTATCGTCCAAGCGTTGCTGTGTTGTATCACACTCGGGCACTAATGGAACATAACACTCGTAAGGCCGATAACTGAAATAAACATCGAAATAACTCATTTTCTGCTGGTGACTTGGGATGATCGTAAATCACGGTTCTGGCTGGGCCGGCGTAGCTTTCATTACGATAAAAGATCTATTGAATTCCTCCGCCACCAGCGGCGCTGCGTATGCTAGATTAACTATAAATTTTAAGCTTTAATGGCTCTGACGATACATTTTCCGTTTAAAGGATTTTGATGCTATAAATTCTGTGCTGCATTAAGGAGCATGAAAGAAAATTTTATGACACAGCTAAATACTAAAAGCCTTTTGGACCACAAAATATATCACATTTTGTCCTCAGATATTTATCACTCTCTGGACCTGTAACCATTATTTAAGGGTAAAAAGTAAAAACAAAAGAACAGACATAAAATCACATTTTCTGAAAATTATTTTCCGAAAATGGCTACATTGATCATATCAACAGCTATCACTTTGTCTTACAGAACGTAATTAATTTGAAACGTTATATAATGGCATTTTGTAAATTACTTAACTGTGTGGCGTCTGTATTCTTATTTTACAATCAAGACCAAAAATGTGTGTCAAATTTTCCCTGTTTCTCACATCTTCTAACCCTTTCGAGAGAAGCTAAAATAAAGGGCATAAACAGCATTTAAACGGTATTGCTGGCGATTGGCTATATATTACAATTCGGACATAAAATATTCATTTGCGTAGCAAAAAAATCTAACGGTTAGCAGTAGTGACAGGACTGTTTTGTATATATGATATGAATCTGGTCCAATGTCGTAGCCGGTGTGATTCAACCACTGCCTTAATTTCCTGGTACATTGAACTATCTTTCTTGGTAGCTGGATTATGAGACGTACATACGTTACAGATCTCTAATTGACACAATTGGAAATCTAAAGATTTAGTTATATGTGCAAAAACACGTAAGTGATTTAGACTATTGCACATTCTTAATAAAGGAGATGGTAAAGAATAAGAAATTTAGCTTCATCCATTTTGTACAGTTTTTACTTCATTTAAGGTTCTTAATAAATCTTCTGATGCAAGTTGTTAATTATGGTATTGTAGTTTATCATACTCTAAAATTTATCAAATTTACTTTTGATGGATCTAATTTCCTTTTGAAAATGTTTGTCTTCTTTAAAGTACTCTGATATTTAAGACTATGCCAAGGGCTACTTTTCTCTTTTACCATCATTATTTATTTCCCCGCGGAGACTTTTAATTCCTAGGAATTTTGGGTTGATTTTCGACTGTGTAATTCAAATTTCAATATTTACCTTTTCAGCTAACTATGATTTGAAAATGCTGGAATTGTTACTATATGAAGATCATGGTCACATATCCCTTTTCTTCTCAATAATTGTATTTTTTACATTTATTATTTATTTTCGACTAGTTATTGTCGAGGTCTCTAATTATGGGAGAGGATGGGAAGCAAGAAACGTGAAGGAATTTGAACATGACGTCTTGAAGTTAGCATCGATTTCAGTAAACCATGGAAAACTGAAATTATAGATTGAAACCGAATCCTACAAAATGTGAGACACAAACGTTAGCCGCTTACTTACTAGGTCTGGCAAATTCTTTCTTTCAATTTGGTTAAGTATGGTACATACTAGTTACCCTCAATCACTTTTCTGCTACATCACATAGAAACATGAACACATTTCACGATGAGATTGTTTACTAAACATTCTATTTTGTTACAGGAACACAGTTATGAATAACGAAGGCCATTCCATTGTGGAGATAGAATTGTCGCAAGCATTGATTTAGAAATCTATGTAATCTCTTCTTCCGATTGTGTTGTGAATATCATATCAAAAGAATCGCCATGAAATAAAAAATGTTTGATCAGCAACATAAGTACTAAAGTAAACTGTAGTAACATCAACTTCAATATGTTAAAGTTGTTACTGTTTTGCGTTAAGACCTCGACTACAGCATATCAAGTCTAATCTACGTCATTAGTTGTATGCCTCATGTACTCTAATATCGTGCTCATCTATAGTTTTTTCTTGTAACTGTACGTATTGATAACTAAGTAAGAATTATCGTATGTAATCTGAATCCAGTGGATGAACAAAGTAATAAGAGCCATTTAGGAAATTTATTAATCTTATCACTTAATGGGTAGTAGGATTAAAACAGACAGCAGTAATATAGAAATTAGTAAAGCATACCGGATTATTGAAAAAATATTGTTTATCTCTTATTCAAAAAAGACATAGAACAAACGTTTGAACTACAGAGATACAACATTTCTCTCCTATGTTCTCAAGATCAACGAATCTGTGGCTCAAGAAAAGGTGAGGAAATTAGTGAAACCAATTCTAGAAACTTATCTACTATAGAGCTTATTTTGTTACAGCGATACTTTTTTTGGAGATACTAGGAAAGAGATAAACGCAGCGGCATTTTTTTTGCATAGAAATTGTTTTTACGATCAAATTTCTCGTTACTACGCGTGTCACGTGTTAATGAAAAGGGTTATACCAGAAAAAGCTGTATCAAAATACGGAAACTGCGCTGAAGATCAAGGTACAGATCAAAATGTTCTAAGACTGGAGATAGAGAGCAATAAAGAAATTGCTTGTCTCCACTACGTATCATTAAAAAATAAAAGAAAGTATCAAGATAGTAATAAGAAGGACAAACCCACTAATGGTATGGCTTACACAGATCAAGTTAACTTTTGAGTCACGGTGAATAACGGCTAGAATAGTGGAAAGAGGAATTTAACAGGTTTGTCTTTGAAATAACTGAGACCAAAACTGCACTCTGTAATAAACAGGAGACTCAAAAGAATCAAACTAAAACTGGGATAACATAAAATTGCGTTATATCAATCTGTAACGAGTAGTAAGCTTAAAACAGCTGTAATATCAGTGATAGTCGTAGCTACGTACTTTAATAATATGGGATGATAGCAACACTGGCAGCCACAGCGCTTCTTGGTTAACCAGGATATTTAAAAATAATAACTGCACTGGCTTTATTTGCGGCTTTGTTGTTAAATGGAAGTATAAATTTCAAATAAATCACTGAATTTGATTTTATTTTCACTTTTTCGTTAAGAGGACGTATAACTGCGATGCTAACTGAAAGTCAATTGTCTGATGCAGAAATAACTGCACAAAAATACAAAGGACAGAGATAAAAAATAATAACCCGAGTAAGAAATTAAAAAAATTACAATGCGACCATCCTTTAAATTTAAGGTCGATTTTTATTTATTTACGACGACTAGATGCAGAAATTCATTTAAGGAGAAGAAGATTCGATGTTTACGCTGTGTTTTTGTATCAGTTACTACGGCTCGGTCGCAACATAACCTAAGAATTAGAAATATGTAAAGTTTAGACGAAATGTAAGTAATAGCGAAATGTATTTATGAAATAAATAACAGTTATTCGTTTCCGAGATTATACTTTACTTAGAAACCTTTTAATAACAGTAAAAAAATTTAGCATTTAATGTAAAATGCAGTTATTTAAAAACATCTTACTCGAACACTTCAAGAATCTCATCAAAAAAGTTTATTCATATCACGAAAATTGTAATTTTCCTTAGATTTTTTTACAGAATAAATTCCTACTGTCACTTGTGGCGGGCGTTTAAAGTAGTTAGCGGGTGCTTTGGATCGCGAGTGCTGCTGGCTGCCTAGACTGCAGGCGCCCTCCTAACGACCGCTCGCCCGGCCGTTACCACCCGCGGAGGCGCGATCAAGCCTGTGCCACTGTAATGGCGCCGACGCTGGATATACGACGCCCGGGCTCGCCCAGGTCGGCGGGACGTCCGTCTCCACTCTGTTACCGAGCCCGCAAACTGTCCCGAATGGACGCAAGACAATTTTAGTTTAATGTTACACGTAACTAATACAAGTTGAAGTTCTCGCAAATTCAAAAATTAATCTGTAAATCAAGTCAGCCATTGTCATTTAGCGGTTACAAACAGACATGAGCATTGTTGGTCTACCAAATTAAAATAAAAACATATTGTTTATCAAGGATATGTTATTATTGGATTTTTCACACGGGATACAATTTGTTTGTTTTCTGTGGTGCTTTTGTGTCATAGGAAGGTAGCCAGGGATATATTGTGGTATAATAAAGCACATCGCCCTCTACGCTAGCGAAGCAGACATTAAAAATACAATGTTCAGTTGGAGTTAGGTACTAATTCCATTAGAAACTTCTCTCTCGTAATGTGGACATAATCATTTTATCAGCAAAATTATAAGCTCTCTTCCGATTTGAGGGTGTGCTAACTGAATCAAATTATTATCATTCCAAGACTTATTAATATCTAAATGGCTTTACCTTCAGTGCTTGCTTAGCTATGATTTGTGAGTAGTGCATTTGATGTTATTAGTATGTTTTGTATAACTTTACAAAATATTTCTTTGCAGTAGAGATTTAGCTTTGAATAATAATAGTTTCATATTGTTGATATTTTAATAAGCTACATACCGCCGAATGTACTTCGTAAAATTTAACATACGTTGATATTTCTGATTTATTAAAAGTGTATTACTCAACATTTATCTCTAAATAAGCGTTATTTAGTAAGTCATAGAACAATTTGAGAGGAGTATCATACGTTAAATTTATAACATATACAACTTCTCGTTTAACTATTTTGGTGCATATTGAAATGAAATCGTGTGAGCTTACTTATATTAAAATTATTTTAGATCGTTTTTCTAATGTATATCCTTGTTTTAATCTACCTGAAAGAGTTTCAATACTTTTTTATTTCTATGAATATTTGTCGTGTTTAGCTAATTAGTGGTACTTTTGACGAAGAATATATTATTACTGATAAATGGATTTTCTGGAATGTTCAACAGAGTTTATTCTTTGACTGACCAGTTTTGGAGGCGAATTCGTAACGGTTTTCTGTTGAATGACTTTGCGATAATAGGGAACACCGTTGGCAGTGTGGGAGTAGCTTCTGCATTCTGAAATAAACACATAGCATCAACTGTCCGAGTATGCACTAAGTTTTAATTATTACTTTTCGCTTTATCTGCAGTCTTTCTACATTAGTGAGTAGGTGGTATACAGAAAGTCGTTTATTTATTTCTCGTGTCCAGAACATAACATTACCAGTTGAAACAAAACAAATAAAGTTAATTTATTAATACTACGCTTATGGACTATAGAACTTAATTAAATGGAATCCTGATGGCCTTCTCATTTTCCCTAAAAAGGTCGTCGATAGTGAAGGTTTCAGGTAGATTCCTGCATACCAGAAGAAGTGTTGGTCCTATGGCTCACCACATTCTCATAGTTCGTTCCCAGTAGTGTAACCCCATTTTTTGATATTAGATCTGCATCAGGACACTTCAGTTCTTAATCTATTTAGTGCCTTCCATATTGCATACGGCTGATTACACCCCGCGGCCGGTGACTCTCTGATATTCCTCCAGGCAACGAATTTCACCTTATTTCTACACGGCGTGCTTCAGGTGAAGATGTTATGGCTTTGGTTGACTATAAGAAGCACTTTCTTGACTTTATGCTTGCGGGTTGAGGTTCGTGGCCAAACAAAGGGTGTCTTCTGGGGTCTGTTTCCTGTTTCCTCTTCTCAATATCTGCACCTGGTATATTTTACTGACAGGAGTTGGTTTCAGGCAACCTGTTACAATGCGGCCAGTATCATTCAGTGCTATATAAACCTTCCTAGCATGTGCAGAGTTTTGTCAAACTGGTGCTGAGTATTCTGCTGCAGAGAAAATGAGTGCCAGAGCAGATGTACGAACCACATTTGGATGATGTTGATACTTTTAGTTTCAGATCCTCCTTTGAATGTAAAAGAGCGATCAAGCTTTACTCCCAGATATTTTCGAATATCGCAATGTAATAATTGTTGTCCCCTCCAGTTGAAGTTCAACTTCCTTCTGGCACAGACCTTCACAGAAAAACGTAGATAAATGTAGAGATGTTTAATGTAAGTTGTGATGTTGATTATTTAAATGTAACCATGCATCTTGATTAGAATTAGAATTCACTAGTAGAATCACACAGCTTCGATGGAAGGAAGCTAGGTGACATGTATTAGAGGACTAGTTAGAAATATTTCCCATGGCTATGTGAACGAGTCAGAGCAATTAATATTGTTCTCCTAATTTAACATATCCTACTTGTTAGTTTCATATTTATGTTGTATTCGATAAAAATTTCATTAAACCGTTTATGTAATTAATAGATCTGTTTTTCCACCACTATAAGGTTTTTTGTAATTAAGAACACTTATATTTTTTCTTTTAATTAAAAACTACAGTCTGAAACTTAATTCAACAGCAAAATTAATGGAATACAGATAACTTTCAATAAATACCATCGCACCACCAAAAGAAGAGAACTATCTATATAACACTAAATTCTACGTCTAAATTTTCGAAACTGATTAGTAAAACTAATTTGCAAGAAGCTTCATAATTCCAGCCAGAATGATTTAGGTGCTAGTATACCTAATCCAACAATCATCTATTTAGACATTTTTCCATACACTTCGCATTATTCACCGCTGAAAAGTGACATTTGTTAGTGATATCTCGTATGGTCGAATACATATGGCAATTTTTTTTAGCAAATCTCCTGCAAACATAATGTCAACTTTCCTATATTTACGACTTTACCCCTCCTGAACATCTAGGTCATTAGAGGCGGGAAAATACGGGGGAAAAGGAACTAGAAGGGATTCTGCAATTATGTTTTTTGCAAGAATCGTTCCGGCATTCGCCTGGAGTGTTTTCGGGAAACCGTGGAAAACCGAAATCTGCATACCAGGACGGGAATTCGAACCCAAATCCTTTCGAATACGAAGCCAGAGCGTTATCGCTCACCCATCACGTTCGGTAAGTTTCTTACAATCTTACATCTCACCTTCGATCTCGTAAGTTCTTCTTCAACACTGAAATCTATATAACAGCTACTCATATTTCTTTAACAGCAGGCAGTTTCGCTTTGATAAGCGGCTTCGGTCCATTGAGCTGCGGGTGACGCAGACACTTTGCGTTAGCCGCGCACCGACTGAGTTAGTGCTCCGCTGACTGCGGTCCGCCCCCACTAACTCAGTGGGGCAGTCACCTCCTAATTGCCAGCACGTTAACGCCCATACTCCACCAACACCTGCTGCCCCGCCACATGCTCACTTGGGCTGCGGCCACGGCTTGCTGGACCAATGGATAGCCTCTCATCGTTGTGGCTAACTCACAAAGACCATAATACGAAATTCGCGTCGTGGCTCTCATTTGAACACTACGCGTTGAGGTTATTGAGAAATGCCACAATGCGTTCTGAACTGTAGCTGATGCAACCACGACAAGACGGGCAGGTTGTAACCCTAATCAGGCGATGATAAGAAAATAGAACACGCTTTTTCAAAATCGTTTCTATCTTGTAATCATTATCTGATATATGTTGGCAGTAAAATTATTAAAACGAAGAAAGTTGGTAACGAAATTATCAACAATGTTCCAGAGTTACAAGAACTATTGCGTGACAGTTTTAGTGACATTTTATATTCTTTGAGCAACATTCTTTTTTTGTCAGTATAGTATCTTTTACAGTGGAACATTACAAACCCTTACTGACCAAGAGAGTGACTGGAAGGTTTCTTCAGAGGGCCATTGCTAATTTCATTCTTGTTTCTTGTCCGCATTTCTATTTCGGCTCTAATGAGCTAACTGACGTAAAAGAAAGTCTTATTATCAATATTGGTTGATACCCTCAGCTGCCAAATAATGTTAGATCAGCAGAATGGCTGCATCGCGTAGCCCGAGCGTATTTTACTAACTAACTCTGCATTTCACACAGAGAAAATGATTTTCCAGAAATTAATATGTGCATTCTAGCCGATTCATTGGCCCATCTGGTTGACATGACTACAGCTACATAAGACCTAGCGTGGGGAGTAAGTGGTAACGCTTTGGCCTCGCCGGTTCGAATCCCCGTAGGGCTATCCAGATTTGGGTTTTCCATGATTTCCCCAAATCACTCCTGGGGAATGCCGCGATGCCTCAAAAGCCCTTGGCCGAATTCATTCCTGTTCCTTGTCCCTAGTCCTTTCCCGCCTCCCGAAGAGGCGTAAAGCCATAAGTAAAAAGAAAAAAAAAAGCTAGATATTAATGTGTTGCATTGAATAATATAACATTTTATCCTCTTAGCCATGCCATGTATTGACTAGATGAAATGTGATTTTTTAGTCACCCATAGTTAAGTATGGGCGCATAATCTTGGAGATTTGGTTGTTTATTTGAATTTATGGTGCATCGACATCGGTGTCATTAGCGCTCTCATGATCAAATAGAGGTGGGGGATGTGAGAGAGGAGTAGGGCCGAGGAGGTGACAGTGAAACAGTGAAAGCATTGGTGGATAAACATAAAATTTTAGTTTATTCAGCATTGCTGCCATAAATATAAAATGACATACTGCATTTACCTTATAATCACAACTGAATTGTTGCCACTCGAAACAGAGAAACGGAAAAATTCATCCACAGAGAAACGTTTAATATTTTGTCATATAGTAATGCGCAGCACTTATTAAAGAAATTAACTACGCAGTATGGTTAGTATATATTCCACTGTAAAACAGTAAAGTTGTTTTAGATGCCGAAGATTGAGTCTTAAATGTATGAAAAATTATCAATGTGTTTGTGAAAAAGATTCAAAGAAAAAAACTATATATTCATCCTAAGGAAAACTAAACAAATGCTGAAGTACGAGTAAGTGACCGGAATATTAGCAGCAAATATTTAATTCATAAACGTCAGCAAGTGCTTTTTTCTTCATTTTTCTCCTTTTTTTTTCTCTCTCTCTCTCTCTCTTTATCGTGCTACCAAACATGATCAGGTCAATGCTGTCGATCGTATCTACAATTTTTGCAAATTCTTTTTTGCGGAATTTTATTTTAATTTGTTTTATGTAACCGAGACCTGATGGCGTGCTTGTGATTTACCACTGTTATATCCGCAGTGGTCTCTGTTTCAGTAGATCCTGTACTGCAGACTCGCGTTGCTAAATTGGATGACGGGCGACTTTTAATCCATCCCACTTCAGTATCCTATTTAGATGCAGATGCGATGGAGGATGGAACGAACAAAGTCCTCCATGTGACGGAATCTCATTCGGTATGGACGCATTTATCTGCACCGTAGATAGATTGCGCCCTTGTCAGTCAGTTCCTGCTAAATCCGATTACAGATTACGGAAGGCGCATCAGTTTCAGATGCGTCCCATACTATAATTGCCACCAGTAAACAAATCTTCAGTTAGTGAGGCAGCTATAAAGCTCCAGGAAACTGTAATGTATACATGGCATTGTTTCCCTTCTTGAATTAATATCCTCCAACTGAAAGTTTTTGTTTTAGTTTTGTTCTGACGTTCCACCCCACACTTACAAATAACATCTTGTCATCGCGAGACTTTATTGCTGTCCAACAGCTAGCTGTTAATTTGTAAACTATCATTAAAAGAAAAGTTGTGTCAATTCAATAACTTATTCACTGTTTGTTGAAAGAAATCATAATTATTACATCATGTTTGAAAACACGATCATGAATTTTACAATTAGTAATATTGAATGCTAGATATCATAATTATTACATCATGTTTGAAAACACGATCATGAATTTGACAGTTAGTAATATTGAATACTACTCGTAGATTTGAAAAAGCTGCACTGAACAAAACAGAACAAACCTTAATGTATTACGTAATAAAAAAAATTAGTGATTCTCTGAAAGAACTAGTTGCCGATGCATCGAAAGAGATGAAATAAGCAGTTTGTGTCTTACACAAACAGTTTAAATGAAAATTCGAAGGTGACCTGAGTAGCAGGTACTAGCCCATGTATATCAGCAACCTATGGACAAAAAATTAAACTGTAATTAGAGTAGGTGCTATTTATCACAATTTTGTGGTAAATAAAAAAAATTATTTGAGGATATACCATTTTTTACAGCGCAAAGATTGAAAATAATAAATGAGGACTTTTTGAGCCTTTCAACGATAATAAAATAGAAAAATTTATTATTCATTCGATTGTTTGTTTTAGTACATTTAAATTAATAACGTGATGCTAATTTAGAAAAAAATCTTACAATTTATATTAGCTAGTTGTTAGCGAACAGATGTGGTACAGGATCATGAGGAAAGAACCGGACAAAGTGGCCGTAGCGGGTATTAAAGACGACCTTGGGTGTTTCTGGGGTCATGGGGTGGTGGCAATGCGCGCTCAAAATTTCAACTCGTTGCACTTTTGTTAATGCCGTAAGTTACCTACAGAAACCTGATCCGGTTAGCATGTCGCCTCTAGAAGGTATTGGAATACTTATTGTTTTTGATCACCCTTATGTTTTGTAAGTGCTTAGTTTATGTATTAATTAATACGAATTCAAGTGACTAACCATCTCTGAGTGAAATTGTTTTGGAAGAATGGTGATTTGGCTATTGCATTGTTAAGTTCCTGTAACGGCGTAAATGCGGGTATAGTTGCCAAGCACTTTGTCCGCTGAGCACCAACTTTGTTTGATTCTTTGGGATTATTAACATCAGTTTGAATAGATGTTTCATTTTTATTTGAAGATGAGATGAGTATATTAATAATAAAAAAGAAAGATCAATTAAATTAATACTGTTTGAGGGTTGTTTTATTACAAAGTTGATGTTGTGGCATTGCAGAGAACAGAAACTCGTTTTTCTGTTAGCACCAAAGAAACTGTAGCTTTAGGAAAGCGTAAAAGCAACAGCCGAAATAAAGGTTCTGCGCAGGTGTTGTCATCAAGCCCATGAAAAAATGAACATGAAACAGAAAAAAGTTATACACAAAAGCAAGACGCAAAAGATAAAACTATAAGGAAACCAATGCTAGAAAGAAAACCACCAAGTGCAAGAAATCTAAGCCAAGAAGAGAGTTATTTGATGATGATCAAAATACATACATTGTTTATAATTCAAATAACGTGTTTCAGTATTAATATCACACGATTAGTTTCAATTGGGCTCACAAGCTTTATGCTGGAGTTGAAGAAAATAACATTTGTTTGATTTGTGAAAATTGTAATTTATGTCAATATACCTCGGGACTGTTGTAATCTCTATGATTTCCAAGTTACATAACTTTTCTATAAATAAAGTACATTGTCTTACAAATTTGAAGCGTTTTATATTCACTCATTTCTGATTTTGGAGATAAGTGAACATGTTTCCCGACATGGCCATTTGGTTCTTTTTTACAACTAATTACTGTACGCACTTAAGGTGAACCAAAGGTAACTAAAAAATTGTAGTGATTGTGAGGATAATTGGAGTATGTAACCACTTATTTTGATGCCTATTGGTTTATTATATGTCAGCTTAAAAGATCTTTAAACCTTAGCTTGGCCACTTCTATGTCCTTTTCTCTATTTCTCGTCAAATATATTTTTTGTGGAATTGCTGTCTTTCTCAAGTCGAATAACAAATTATAAATGAGGTGTTTTACCATTTATTTAAATAATTCATTTTCATTCGCATTATAATTTTTCTGCTTAAGAAAAAATGGTAACTAAAATAGTAATAATCTTGACATCCATGATTCAATGAGAGACCAATCTCAGGACTAATCAGGAGTTTCAGAAGTTTGTTTCCAAAACAGTTTCTACAGATTTCATGTTTTACTGAACTGAAGAAGCTTCGATTTTGCAGTCCTAGCGCGAATTATTTGTAGTGCATCAAGTCAAAATTAATTTACAGAATAAATAAAATGTATAGATTTGATAAAGATTTTAAAATGAAATCAACTACCTCTATAGCTAATCCTTGAGGTGTGTTATGAAAGTGCACGACACCGCTCGGGAACGTTTACTGTCTGTAAACAATTCGCTACATGTAAATTGAAATTAAAAATGTTGCCAATTAATACCAAGACTTTATGAATAAATAAGATAGATGGCTGTTAGAGCCAGAAAAGTATCGGCGATCGGCACCAACAGAATTTCCTGTTTGAGGAATTCGTGTAATATCGAAAATTATCAGTTTTAGTAAAGCAATTGAGGTAATCTAATGGACTCTAGATTCTTTCAGAAGTCTTATTAATCTTTTACGTCTGAAATACGTATTTCTTTACTAATTAAACTGTCCACTGACATATATTAGAAACTAAATTTATATGTTTAATTATAGTTAAAAGAGTATATGAACTTAAAGTTGCCAGTGAAACTGTTATTTCTGCCGGGTTATAAAGTGACATTTGCAACTAACATCAACAAAGTGCAAAACAACAGTAATCAAAGATTCCAGGGATATTTCCAGCAGTTAATGGTGAGGTATCAGAGTCTTACCCAAAGAAAAAGCGAATTAAATACAGACCAAGGATGAAATGAGTATAAGTGATGTAGGAAGAATATCTGAGACATCTACTGAAATGAAATCACACGAGTCAACGCAGAGGCGGAAATATTAAATGGTGTTTGCTATGACGACAGAATCCTCGTGAACTTGTTGACCAACTAATTTGCATAATATTCAACTATAGTTTACCAAAAAAAATATATTTGAGTCATTTGTCAGTAAACTACGAAACAGAAAAAATTCTTTGCCTCAGAATGACGGATTTTCCTAATCCAAATACTGCACTTTGTACGTCAACTAATCGAATGAAAGTAAATAATCACAGCTGCCGTAACGATTTCAATTTTTTTTTTTTTTTTTTTAAAACTGATTAACCTTTCTTAACAGCGAGGTCTTTAGAGATTGGGTGAACACTTGTTAAATTCCCCTACTGCTCATCCAGGTTTCGATTTTCCATGTTTTTCCGAAGTCAAGCGAATGCTGGGATGATTCCTCCAAAGAGCCTGAACTACTCTTTTACTGCACCTTGTCCCCCATCGTCTCCCAAGCCGATAAGTTGTCTGAGCAGAACACTTGTAATGAGTAATGAGTTTTCACTAAAATAATGTGGTGTATCTTTTGTAAGGTTATAAACAGAGTTTACGCCACAGTTGCAGAAGTTACTCCTGATAAGCTGGATCGAGATTTTCAAAAGATTAATTTCGAATGGAATGTCTGCCTCGATGAACCAAATAAACATGTGATGTAGAACTTGGTGAATGTGGAAATAAACAGCACCTATTCTGTATCTTACGTGAGAACATTCCTCTAGCCTTTCATAGTTGTAAATTAATTATTGAAAAACACTGTATAATGACACTCAGGCAGACGTTGTAAATGAACTTGGTCACCTTTCCCTATTACTAGATAGGCGAAATTCCTATAGGAGTCTCGGATTTGTGTTACAACAGAACAGTATCTTTACTCTGTCAGTCAGTTTCATTAGCAACACTGCACCACAAGCTATTTTTATATTTTAACTTAGTCTATGGTGACTTAAGTACAGATATTCTTCAGAATAACGATATGAATATCAAATTCAAACCCAACCATTTTTATATTACTTAATTCCTAATTTTTCTCGTGCACTAAAGACTTCAAAATTGATTTTCGAATAGCCAACAAAAATAAATGACACATTTCCGACGAGAATTCGATGTTCCTTGGGCTTTGAGTTGCGGTCACATGAAACTTGAAACCAGTATGGACATCAGTCGAAATAGCTGTCGCCAGATTGCGCTTCGGAATGTTGATCACCTGGTATCAGCGTCAAATCACCGGCTAGCCGGGGGGTTCGAGCTCTCTCTCCCAAACAATAGGATCAAAGGGCTTTACTCCGGAAGGTGAGTACTTCGACTGGCGGATCCAACGTTCCTGGCTTTGTTCAGAGAGAAGCGCCAACGAAGCAGAGGCCGTGTCCTGACCTGCCAACACAATAGCTCCGACTCATAATGAAATACGCAGCGAAAGATCAGGAGCGCGCAATGACCCCTTCTCACATCTAGCTGAATAGCTAACACGAAATAAGTCTGTCATTTAAATACTGTAAGTTTCCAGCACCATTGTATACAGTTTTAGAAGCGTCACTCACATATTAACCATATGAATTCTTAGTAAAGAAATTAGTGTTAATGGTATTTTTCCGTAGATTCCCATAATTATCTGCTTGTTACTGAGATTTCAAATAACATGTGAGGATTTTTTTTTAAATTTCTTCCTTGCTTTAAGAATTGTAGTGTCACAGTTCGTCTGTTAAGATTTTGTTATTAATAAAATGATTTACTGTAATATTAATAAGCACTACTTATTTTTATACTGGGGCAATGAGACTGATATTTGGAGTTGAACGAAACCAAAATACAAGTAACCACGACTTACCTCAAATTTAACGAAATTATTAGCAAATCTCAGACCAACATAATAAGCACAGTCTTTTTTAATTCAGTAATTATGATAATTGGACCAAATACAACGTGACTGAATGATTATTTATAGCATGGGATAAAACTCGGACATTATACACTGTATGAATTGTTCGTTCTGGATTATTTACATTGATGTGGGTGACAAGAGAATTGCCACAATGGAAGCGGTGTCTTACACACAGAAAGCCCCGCTCTCTGTCACTGTTGTCTTGAAGTCTCCATACACCACCAGTTTTAATGATACTGATTATGGGCCTTAGCTGAGCCCCGAACAATCGTTCCACACAATTAACTTCTTTTTTTTTTTACTTATGGCTTTACGCCTCGTCGACGTCGAGGTCATTAGGGGCGGGAAGGGACTGTGGGCAAGGAACCGGAAGGAATTCGGCCATGGCCTTTTGAAGGAAGCATCCCGGCATTCGCCTAGAGTGACCTGGAGACACAATGAAAAATCCAAATATGGATGCCTGGACGGGGATCTGAACCGGCGTCCTCCCGAATGCGAGTCTAGAGCGTTAACCGCTCACCCACCAAGCTCGCCCACAATTGAAGTCAAATGCTGAAGTCGTCTTCGTAAGTCGCCAAAGTATAGACCATGTGGGCGCCTTTATCTGCTCCAGTATCCTTTTGGTCGATATACCTTTTGTGGTGCTATTCATCCAGGAAAAGGAAAAGTATATGAAAGTATATGAGCCCCCTGTAATAGGATAATTGCTCTCTCCAATTGTGACACTTGTCCAATGTTTGGAAACGTTGTTCTAACTGTGGAATGTGTTTCCTAGTCAATTTCAGATATTTCAGATAAACTTTCAAACCACTCACAGTCTAATACACTCATATGTCTAAATCACACGCTGTTAGTTGCAACATTCATGACTGGCAGATAGTAATACCTCCCTTAAACCCCTCGACCATTTTCGCTGACACGTGTGCCTATGGCTGTTGGGGCCGGGAAAAAGGGAACATTTCAGTATGTATTTCTGGTCGGCAATATTAGAGCACCTAGAAATAGTCCTGAACTTGTATTTCCTTTACAGAATGTAGATTTTCATTCGTGCAGCCTACATTTCTGGCCCAAAAGTAAATGGGATTGCGTAGCTATTTTTGGAAGGAATAACTTTTTTTTCTTTTCCGTTCTATGTTTTAGGTATGTTGTTTTAAGCAACCCACGTCAGCTAAATTCGAGCCAGACTAGAAAAACATTTCTTTGAGTATTTTGAAAGTCTAATCCTTACGTTTCATACTCACAGAAACAAATATCGTCTCACGCCAGGTTAGTGTAAAATCACATCCTCTTCTACGGCATACTCCTTCTCTTTTGTACATAAATCGGTTGTTGCATTGAAAATACTATTCTATAATTCCAAAGAAATTATCGTCCTGTACAAGACGCATATTCCAACCGGTGCGGTGTGAGAAATGAAGAGGAGTAAGTGATTTTTAACGTTTGTAAGAATTATAGCCTTCACTGGAATTCGAAAGCGGTATCTTCAGTTTCCAACACGAGCCCATTATCAACAAGCTAGCAAACCCTTTGTCTTAGAATTGTAACCATTTTAAAAGTTATTTTTTTTGCGATGTAATAATCTAGATAAAGCTAATTATTATAATGGAATCTCGTGCTCATTAACGATCGGACAGTAACATATGAAAAGCTGGAGCAGGTAAGAGTAGTAATAGGCGAAGAATTTATTATACGTAATTCCACTTGCTCTCCTTTGGTTTTTTTAGGATTCCGTATCACAAGGGGAACGGAACCTTTCCGTTGTCGCTTTGCTGTCTGCACTTCAGTCGGTCTGTCAGACTGTCGCAAGCCTCTACCACTAAAATGTAATGTTTCACATGTAGTTGTTGTGTGTTTTTTTTAAATCCTAAACTGAATATCGTAATTAAAAATTTGTAAATTGTTATTCTGGTGTGGAGAGGGCCACACAGAAGTAAAGTAGGATGATTTTTTTCCCCCGGAATGTGAGGCCTGGTAGAGAAATACTATCATTTCTTATTTTTTTTATATAAAAGTAAAAGCCTAAGCAGCTAACAAATTCAGTAATTTTAGACCATTTTTGTAACTATTCTTGTCTCGAAAACGCATTAGCTATGAACTCCATGTTCGTACAAAATACGGACCGACAATATGTATATATATATTATAAATTGCGAGCGATATAATCATAAGTTTACTTTGCGGTTACTTTGGCATACTTTAAAAACAAACATACCTTTGATTTAGAGATTATTGCATCCTAATGGTTGAGATTGATGCTACATATAATACATTTGACTGAAATTGAACCATTTCATTAACTACGCGAGCTGATAATTGGCACGCTATTACAGAGCTGTGTATTGGACTCATTTATTAAACCTAAAAATATGTCAAGGATTTATTTTTGCACCAAGCAATAACTGCCAGAATTAAGACATACCAACGCACTAGAGCACGGAATTGTAATTAGGCAGACACGATTAGAACCTATCCGGTTTCATCCCACTTTTACGAAGGGTCGTCTTTTGCTATATAATTGCAACAAATCTGTTTACCAACAGGCTTCCAACAGATAGAAAGTGAGTATTGTCGTCATCTGTCTATGATACTACTTACGTTTTGCGTGATTAATGTTATTATGTTAGTGAATTATACAGATATTTTCGGAAATCAGTTCCATTACAACATATATTTAGATGATTTCGGACAGGCTTACGAAAATTTTAATTAGGATAGCCTGTAGTTCCAAACCGTGATTTAAACCCGGGTCAGAAATACATCATTGAATTAATACACTCAGAAAATGTGCCTGGAATAAGTATTAATGTAATTAAATATCAGAAATTGACATTTACCTCTAATGAAAAATGTAGAAACAAAACCAAAGATTGTTTGAGATTGACAAGTTCTTTTTTTTTTCTCAAAAAAAAAAAAAAAACACACACACACAATAGTACGAAGTAAAAATTTTGTACTCAATAAACAGTGAAAATCAAAGGAAGAGGCATGTGATGTATCTAAAACTTAGAACGTGATAAAAAAAAATCTCATCGCATATATGAAGTTTTGGACGTAGGTATGTTTAATTGATCAAAACGTGAGTAGTACCTTGGTAGTCTGAATTTTCAAATAAGAGCAAAACAACACGACCAATCAAGAAGTGGGAATGAACCTTACGAATTTGAAAGAATAAGGAACAAGGAACTAACACTGAAGTAGGCAACCAACAGTATGTCAAAAACTTTATTCCACCATTTATATTTGATATTCAATGGTTGAACAACTTCTCTCTGTGGCAAATAATGTGTTTCATATGTAAAGCGATTCGTGAGCAAGGAGGCACTAAGCGCGGGGTTCCTCTTTTTCGGCGGGACTCTTCCTCTTGACTGCCTGCAACGCGGAGCGCAAAGCAGAGTCGAGTAATTAAAGCTGCTGCTGCCTCTCGAGCTGTTTCTAATTTCGCGAGCTGCCCTCAGCTCCGCGCAGTTCCCGAGGGCGCTCGCCGTAGCACAGTGGTTAAGACCCACCTGCGAGGCGGGGCGGATCTGCCGGCCCATTGTCGGGCGCACAAGGCCCGGCATTGTCGGCTGACAATGCATGCGCACAGGCGCACGGGGCTTAGGGCCAGCAACGCAGAACGGTGAATACGGATAAACTGCCTCTCAGGACAGGTAAGTCGAAATAGATACATTATTATTCAACACTCTGTTGATTAAAGCCAGGTCTCTTATTAGGTGATGGAAACATTTATTTTCTCCGCTAGGGGTACGGGGAGTCAAGAAAGCATAAAGCCATTTATTCGATTAGAGAGAAAAGGGTTTTTATTTAGTCACATTAAATTCAATAAACTTATAAAACTAATTTTAAACAAGAAAGAATGGCAAGTAGGGCATCAAAAGAATATAGAAAGTTGTAACAGGAGTGGTAATAAGGTAAATGATAACACAATACAGAAAAATTAGAATATCGATAAAAATCATTGGTTCCATGAGAAAAAGGAGGAAGATGAAAAATATCTTTACAGTAAAGAATATGAAACAGTAATTTGAATAAATTAAGAGTTGTTGGAAAGTGAGGTAGGAGGCAAGTGAGGATTGAGGGCACCCTTTGGCCCTTGGGGTTGCAACCATCTGATAAGTCAGATGAAACACCGGTACGAGTATGCAGAAAAGAAAGTATATAGATGATGATGGGGGAGCTGAAACAGTTTGTTTACATTCTGGAAAGTATCATTGAATGCCCAAGTGCGACACAAGCAACTGTAAATTTCTGGTTTGGAAATATGACGTGGAAAATATCGTTATATGGCCTCATACAAAATAAAGGCACTTCTGGTGACGAATCATAAATACCAATGTCAGTAGTCAAACAAAATGATGTTTCATCCTTTGGCGAAAAGTTTTTGACACTACTGTAAACTTAAATATTACACAATTCTAAATGGCGTATCTCTCCCACCATGTATGTCAACAAAAAGATCCAAATTTTAATTCAGTCTGCTGAAATAATAGTGAAGTGCTTCTGTTCTCGTCAACTTGAAACTTCAATAACAGTGATTCCATAGGACCTACTATACCCGTAAACAGCCATCGTATCTGTACTTTGAATCAGTAGTTATGCCACAAAAAGTGGAGTACAGTAAGATAACATGTGGAATAGAAAATGCTAATCCACTTGGTTGACACAGTTTCTTGATTCTTTAGCAACAGTGTGCACTTGTAAATGAATAGCAAACACGGTGCCTCTTAACGGACAGTTACTGGGAGAGAAAACTATTATGTTTTTCAACAATGTTGAGCATTGAAATATCGTTTAGATTGGGTTTTGAAACATGTTCCCCTTAAGAGAACTGTAAAAATGATGTAGTAATATCGATGATAAGATAGAAGAGACAAAAATGTTTTAAAATGATGGATCAGTTAGTAGTTTCACCTCAGTTTATGGAATTCTTGTATTGCAACCACATCAGAAATGTCTGTGAAGGAAAATGTTTAGAAAATCAGCTACACGAGCTTAGGAGAGGGTATTCATGTGAAGCGCATTTAGTAATAATAGGTAATAGTAGATTTTTCGAATAATAGTTATGGTGGTTGAAAAAGTGGGTAGCTAGGTGCGAAAATTTGAAAAACGTAGGAATGAAAGCTACGCTCCGGTAGAAGTTTTAGTATCAAAAGAGGTGAAAATGAAATCGAATTATTCTAATGAAAGATTGTATCAGTTAACAGTAAATAATTTAAAATAAATAGAGTAAATAAATAGATGAGTGTGGAAATTTTCCAGTTCTTTTGTAGATGTTGTTGTTTTTTGTTATATTGCACTGTGTTCTGTAGTTGTAAGTAATCTACGTACGCTATCGCGGAGACAATACCGAAAGAAAGCTCCTCGGGCTTCTAGCTGCGTCAAATGCGTACAGTCATGCGACGTTCAGAAGCAGTGCTGGCTACCGAAACGTCGTTAGGCAATGCGAATTCGACGCGACTAGAAGACCGAGTAGCTTTCTTTCATTTGTGGCGAGTTTCCAAAGAACGACAAGATTAGGTTTCAAGATAATTTTCTTGGTGACAAAATGTAACTCATAGTTCCTTTTCTCATAAAAAATATGCATAAGAAACAGCAGTAACATGCTGATTAATTATTTAAAAATTGATGTATTCATGCATATAATCTTGGAAATGGAAGACATATTTTCCCAAAATTTTGTGAGGGTGACCCCTTCTTCTTTTGGGAATTGTCGAGCATCGGGCATCCAAACCAGATACTAACTTCATGCAACTCATTTTTCGTGATAGCAAGTTAGCTGTCACATTCCGATTCCATGCAAATGGAGCTTCGTATACATGTCTAATGTTTCTGTTTCATGCTCAGAGCATTAAGCCTCCAAGTCACAGCATGTGGCCTGCAGGTTTTTTATATGCTGAAGATTAACGTCTGTTATACATATAACTGTAGTTCATAATTATAATAACAAAATTGTAATGAAATAATTGTATGAATTAAATTAGAGAACAAAAAAATCAGTACACAAATTAGTTATGCACAAATCACATCGTTTACCATGTCCTATATTTGAAAATCAGACGCAGTTATGAACGTGTTCATGCTGCACAAAATTATGCCCGAAAATCCACTTTCGTAAGGGACTCAAAAATTCTGCCATGCCACACAGTGAACTCAATATCCAATTTAATGGGAGTGATTGAGATGATGAAATCGAAAAAAAAACATGCTCTGGATCTACGATAATGAATCGCGACAAAGAAATCCCGTATGTATTCCCCTCTAAGACACATCCACGTCAAAAATCTCTACATAAATAATCTGTAACAGTCTTTCTTCGTCTGTTTCTTTGATCCGGCATCAAGCAATAACTACTGAACCGATTTGGTGGGCTTTAAATAGTTTGACAGAGTATGGGTTAACCTGAAATCTGTGGTATGTCTTATGACTGACTCTTCTCGGCCGGGGACAGGAGAAATAAAAGAATACCTGTTCTTAACCTAAACATATTTAGCACCATATTTCAATTACTTCTGTAAGTTTGTAACGAGAGTTCAACGTGGGAATAGTACAACATCCCTCGTATCTATCGCTAATGAGATTCGCCGCGGTGAATCCTACGTTTACGAGAAATCAAAACTTAAAAACTATAAATATAAAAAATTCTCTTTGCTTTTCACTATAAATAAACTAATGCAGCTGGAAAGCTGTGCATGTTAAAACGTTGCGTACGAGTAGTATTCTAGTGCCTTGGGTGGCATGTTCAATCTTTACCAGAGCGTTAACGTCTCACCCACCACGCTCGGTATTTCTGTAGTATAAGGGTACTAATCAGGAACTATTTACGAAACCATATTTCACAAGTGTAAATAAATCTCATATTAAATCTCACATTCCGGTTTTTACAACGTTAATTTTGGACCATACCAGACAAACTGAAGGGAGGTTTGAATGTCATCAACGTGAATGCTACATGCAAGGTACTACTGATACATACAATAGATAAATTGAAAAACTTTGATGAATTTAATTTCACATCCACTGTGTAAGGCATTACAAACCACAAAGTACGTAAGCTCCTGTATTTCTAGAAAACATAGGGAGAAATTTACATCATTTCAAAGTTTATTTCTTAGAAAGAATGTACTTCCAGAAAGGTTGTCACTTATTTCCCCCAAAGTCCATAAAGGCTATTTACAAGCGACTTGTGTCAAATGTCGGAAGAAATAAAATTGAATTAAAATACCCTAACACTAATTGGCCCCGTGTATGGCGAACAGTTTTCTGTACACTCCTTCCATATGAGGTAATGACTTTTTTGTACAAAGTAATTAATGAATTGATACGAACAAATGAGAAATTTACCGAATACATCTCTCAGTGATCGACAGATGTTACAGATGTGATAATACATACAGTCTTCAGCACAGCTTTTCGTGTGGCGAAGTACAACTTATTTGGATATGTTTTAGATTAAAATTGGCACAACTGAATGGTACTACAGTACAGAGAATCTCAATACAGGAAATTCTTAGGCCGGACAAGGTCCGTCGACCGGCACAGAAACAATATGCTTGAACATGGTTGATGGGGTACACAGTATTGTATATTTGCCAACATCAAGAGAAAAATTACATGGATTATATCTCCTTTGTGGATAAAGAGTTTTTCAAGACAACAACTTCTCTCCGTTATATCACCTCATATGGAAAACTACTACAGTGTAGGGGGGAAAAAACAACGGTTTAAAAGCACGAAAAAAATGTGTGAGTTAGCAAATTGAAAAGTCAATCAATTTTTTATAAAGGCGAATAACACGCCAATGCAATTGAATTTTTGTTTTATTTTGGTGTCGTACGTGTTTCGCTCTATTTCAAGAGCATCATCAGCGACATCTCTTAGATATTTATTCATTTGGTTAGCTACATTTGGTTTAAAGAACAATATCTAACAGATGTCGCTGATGATGCTCTTGAAATACAGCGAAACGCGTACGACACCAAAATAAAACAAAAATTCAATTGCACTGGCGTGTTATTCACCTTTATAAAAAATTGATTAACTTGCAATTGAGGAAATGGCCCACAATATCCAGTTATTATGGAAAGTCAATGTTAAACAATCTAAATATGATTTAAATATGATGCCTGCAAATCAAGATGAACTGCGGATTGTTGTAAGCTGATTGGCTGCCGAAGAGACACCGAAGCTCTGATCTGGGAAGGAACCTGCAATCAGATCCCTGCCCGGGACTAGAGGAGGAGACAAACGAAGATCACCGAGCAGAGCGCATTTACAATTTTTATGTACTGAAACTCTATTTGATGATAACCTTGTATACTGATTAAGTAATAAAATTAAAAATTAAAAAAATAAAAATTCATTCAATGGCTAGTTTGAAGCAGCATACTAGTTCTGAATAAAGGTAATACACCGAGACCACTATCAGCTGAGGTGAAGTAAGCGGCGCGACAGTACGTCTGATTTAAAGGGACTGCCGTAATCCTCAAGTCATCGCGGAGCACGCAGGGGGTGTCACGTGTGAGTTGGCGCGGGTCTAATAAGGCCCATGGGACGGTCGTGACTCCAGACCGCTCTTATGAATTAATTATGCGCGCGCGACTCGGCCGCCAAGTTGGACGGAGGAAAGAAGGAAGGGGCCCAAGTTGGCAGCGGCGAGCCGTTAGGGACAGCTGCTGGCCCCACGGCCTCATTACCTGCCGCAGGTGGCAGGGCCATCGCCCGCCAAGTTTCTTCATAAGGAGGCACACGCTAATGTACTTTGTCCTGGCCCTCGTCTTTCGCCGACAAAATGTGACTCAGTATATAAAACTAAATTTTTTCCTGTCACTGTGTGGGGACGTGATATAATTTTGTTCCTCACTGCCGGTGTAGAAGGGGTCGCTGGTGATAAAATCCGCTGATTAGTCTGTTAGGTGGGTTGGTATGAACTACGGCGGAGAGTAGACGAAAGAAGAGAGGGAGCTCAAAGGATTCACGTCACTTCTCTCACTCTACCGCGCAAGCGTTTAAATCTGAGGAAACAGCTTGCTATTTCAGTTTCCTATGGTACGTTAAATCTTTATATATAAAGATGAATGTATGTTTGTTTGTTGTTCATACAAATCCACAGTTTTCATCCGATCTCGATGAAACTTTGCTCACTTATCCTTTGAAGCAAGGAAAAAAATACTGTCTACATTTGGTTGAAAAATTATCTGTATAAATAACACATGTTGTCTCATAACTTCGAAATACAGCGATAGACAGACACGTTGGATATGGACGTCTCCGTTTTTCCGTGTAGTGGACTGGCAGCTCAATGGTTAAAGCGCTTGCTTACAAACGTCGTGGTCTCCGGTTCAAATCTCCGTGGAGGGTGGTATTTTTAAAAATTGTTTTTCATCGTAAGAGTCAGGCCTGGGCCGCAGGTTATTCGGATTGAATGTTAAACTGTAGATATTAGAAAGTTAGGGGTACAATGCGAGGCAAATCGTAGGTAGTCTTGCAATGTTGTAGGTGTACACTTTTTTACGTTATAATGATCCCTCAGGTGTTGTTCGCAGTCAGTGTGTGAGTGTGAACCACAGTAATATTATTAAAAATACAGAAGTAAGTCTTTGTCTTTTTGTTACGTTTTGACGACTAAATGGCTATATCGTTGTGATGGAATTTTATAAGGAAATCTGTATGAAGGGCGCAGGATATTTTTTCCAGTATGATTAACAGTTGTAGTCACGAAATTTTGAGACCTTATCGAATGGTGACAGAAATATGTTGGAAATTGATTCTCTTCAAGAGACAGGTTCGACGGTACAATAATATAGTGATAGCTTTCCTGTCATATTATTCCTATTCGATATTGTTTGGGACCAATCCTTCGTTACCAACAGCTTTCTATATTTAATTCTGGCAAAAAAATTCTTAATCCACGCGTACGAAGTCGCGGGTACGAGCTAGTCTACTAATAAGACAGCAGCGGAATGTTTCTTTAATAAATTAGCAACAATCTTCCTTCTCATTTAATAATAACTAGCTAAAATTTCCACTCTAACGGCTTGCTAGAAATCAGAATGAGTTGCTATATATGATATAAATGACGATTACATAGACAATATCAATAAACTTAGACAAATATTTGGCCGTGTAAAGAAAACTTCAATAAATGAAATTTAAAAAAAGGGCATAAATTCATTAGGGTGATGTTAATAACAACGTTTTCTGATGGACGGTTAGGACAAATAAACAAAATAACACATTAATAGCTTCCTTAGGGTTGCAAAAAACTTGCATCCACTGTTAGGACCTTCATGAGAAATGCAAGAAATCCAATCGCTTGTAATGCTCCTTGAAACGTCCAGGCTCATCTTATTCAGTTCTGGCGAATTGTCTCCAGCTGACACCATCATTTTAACTGCTAGTTGTTATTTTCCATAACAGCTTTGCAGAATACTCCGTAGGATCAATTTTTATCACTCCTGTAGCAATGAACAATAGACCTTTCTCAATCGTTCACCAGTCTCTGACAAAATAACTTCCACAACCCCTTTACGTCTCCAAACAAGATTTTCTCTCCATCAAACTTCTACTTTATACAATCGAAAAAATTGACTCTTCTATTACTGGTTCTGTAATCACATCTATTCTCAGTATCCGCTGCCCAGGTTTCCATGACACCTGTCATTGTCTCGAAGGATAGCAGAACTCAGCCCGTGAACCAACACCTTTGACATATCCAGGTATTGAAAGAATTAATCACGCATCATAGTACGGGGCCTTCAGGTTGATCTCTCGCCACAATACTAAAAGACTGGACAAGAATGGATCAGGATGTGGGCGAAGGACTTTGTGTTACCCGTCCTGCATTTACTTTTGAAAAATATAAGAAGAGATTAGTTATGTTTTAAGGATAAATGCATCAAAACTCCACAAACGCGTGACGCCCCGGGAAAACAAAATATACGGTTATCGGAAAAGACCCACAACCTAATGTTTCAAGTATGATGATTGTGCTGATATCGTATGTCTCAAGCCTCCAGGCAAAAAACAAATGTTCAGGTAATTTTTGAGAAGTTTCCCAACTGCAACTCGTCACTATTCCAGGTTGTACAGAAGAATTTCCACACAACGGATTATTGTTTCCAAAATTTTGTAGAAGTTTCTCAAAATAACTTGATGCCAGCATTCCACCATCTCAAATCGGCAAATCTTAATCCCACCGGCGTCGTAAGGCTTGTAGTATCTGTCAGCTACTAAACTCTGTTCATTAAACGATTTTACTGCATTGAAATCCATGGAGGTGGGTTGCCTTCGACCACACAGTAAATTATGTACTTCTACTGTGTGGTATTGTAGCTAGATCTTTTAACAATCATTAATGAATGAATACAATAAAACGACATAAAACGATGGAATATGATACGAGAATTTACATTCTTGCTTTTCATTGGAATAAACTATGTTTCTGGAAGCGTCTGCTGCAAAAAAGGTTTGACACGCGTTATAACGTTAAAATATTAATTTAACGTGCCAAGTACATTCTTTCTAAGAAATTTACTCAAAATATACTAAGGTAAACCGCGAATTATAAAGGTTCCAAGGGTGAGCAGATTCAGTAGTTAAAGTTCCCTTACCACCAAAATAATTTTTGTTTAAAATACAGAATTGGCAAGTGGCCTCAGCAATTGTCTCTGAAATGCGTCTGTCAATATATTTTATGCCTGTTGTGGTTAATTGCATCAACATATTTGAATTGAAAAATATTTTCCGTAAATCAAGCAACTACTTCATACTTATTTCAATTGCACTGAATGTCATTCTCGTTAACTTGGCAATGCAAAATTAAATTTGCTTCAGGGCCTAATGTTTGAAGTGAGATGATTATACTGACTTCGTATGTCTCATTTTGATATAGCTGCGGCTACTTCCTACAACTTGAGCAGATCCTTTCTTAGTTATAAAATCTACATACGGTTCTTGTTTTCTGATGTTTTTATCCAGTTTCTACCATTGTGAAAAGGGAGAATTTTTTTTAATGAGTTCTGGCTGTCCGAAACCGCGATGGAGACCTGATTGTGCAAAACCATAAGACTAAAAAACCGTTAGTGGAATCCGCCAACAACAGACTCTAAATTTTAACTTACCGGAAGTATTTCTTATTAGATAGGAAGCCAATACCATCAGGCTCAGAATCGAAGATGTTACTAACACTATGCGCAAACTAGTTTGGTAAACTATGTTTATGCGCTGCGTCAACAGAATTACCATAGACAAACAGCGACAAGCTCCCTTGCACTGGTTTGCCTTTACCACCACATGAAGCACTCTGGTGGCTCAGTGGTTAAGGCATCTGAGTGAAGATCGAGAGGTCCCGGAACGACATCAGTTCCCGGCTGGGATTTTCTGTGTCTTTAACCCGACCTTCACCTCTGGAACATCTTGCTGTGTGATTTGAAGTATGCCACAACGCTTCCATCCGTCGTATTCCACGTTAAACTGTAGGTCTCCTGTACTCGGTAGAACAACAGAATCAGACTAGGTGGCTGCGATGTGTACAAATTGCACAGATATTAAGAACCAGGTCATTTCTAACACAAAGAATGAGTGTTTATCACATGGAAAACTGTTGTGACAATTCGTAATAAAGTTTATCTTCTATATGCATACCTACAACAACTGTAGTGTATGTAATAGACATTCGCACAGCATTTCGATCTGAAAATTTCAATGATGTTTTCTAATATTTCTGAACGAACGATGTGTTTCTTTTTTTTGCGGTGTTTGTTACAGGAAATATTATGAGCGTATTTTCCTTAATACGAGACAACATTATTTGAGCACTACTTACTATTACAATTACTCCGCGATTCACTAAAAGTGTTTGGTGGAGGGTGCATTGCACCTATCAGGCTTCTGTCCCTTTGTTTTAGAAAATCCCTTAAAAAACTATGTTTAGATGTCAGTTAGAATCACGAACTCTAATTATAATAAAATCCTAATAGACAGGAGTAAAAGTGGTAAATGCTATTGTAATGAATTTATCGTAAACGTTGCATTTTAATTGTAGATTGTACAACTTTCCATGAGAATAATAATTCTAGTATATTTTATCGAGTTTTAGATAAATTCAAGAGTAACACACGTTCAACAAGTTCACTATCCTAACGAATGTTACTTTAAAAAAAAAAATTAAGTATTTGGTTTCCTGTTAGCTTTTTGTAATTAGTTCTGTTTGTTATGCGAGTTTTTATTTACTTATTGTCACCATAATTCGTGTCATGTTACCCGTTTCAATAAAAAAAACTTTCTTGTCAAAAGCTTGATTGGGATCTGCAGTTTACTGGCCATCATACATGGGTACTCGCGGAGCTCCTGTTTGACATCGCCTATGCACATAAAAGTTTATCAATACAAATAATTAGATTTAACTGAAACATTATCTTCCCTGGTGTTCACTATTTTAATTATTTACTTAACTTATTTAATCAAGTAAAATCCTCAATTCCCTGATCAAGGAATTAACATTATTACTTACTATTTACTAATAAAAAGTGTAAAAGTCACACTACAGAAGCCTGTGATAATATTGCTTGCCATATCTTCCTACAGTCATCTACTGGTTTCACTGAATCACTAAATATGAACGCAGTGATTGTTTCTTAACAAACAAGATGGTCAAATATGTTTATGTTCGCTGTCAACAATCCAAGAACAACGCCATAATATTAATCCTATGATGCTGTAATCAAAATACCAAAATCTAAACCTGTATTAATTTCGTCACGTCGGTTCTTCCATCCGTGTATATATCATATCCTCGCGAATACTTTTACATTGTTTGTGATGAAATTCCACAAGAATATGACATATATTGACCACAAAAATGATCCGTGGATAAATACCCAAAAAGGAAAAGCTATGCGGTAACTTCCCGAATATGTAAAAAAACATATATTTATATAAAATATTAAACATATATTCAACAATACCGTCAATTTTGTTTTGGAACAAGTTTATTTAACTTTGCATTTCGCAGGATTCATTGTCATTTGTCGAATTCTGTTTAGATTTTAATGTATTGTACTGGGTAATTAAGATAATATTAAAAATTCAATTCAGTTATGAAATAAATCCCTGTTTACCGCCTAAAAATGATGAAACATGAATTTCAATCCTGAAAGTAAGGTACACACACATATTTCTATATATAAGTTGGGTGATTACGACGTGAATTATTGTGTACGAATAAAATCAAACTTGAGCACCACATGAATTTACAATTTTTACTTGAACGATAGCTTTCAATAATGTGCAATCATCAACTTCTGTAACGAAAACATTAGTGTCAAATATCCAGCATCCTCTTTCCGTTCTTGCAGAGTTTCGGAGAAATATTTTGTGTAAATACACTAGAATTATGGTATTTAGATCTAATTTCTTAATCCTCATCAACAGTAATTGAGTTATTGTGGTCTAATAGCCAGCGTATAAAAAGGAACTCACAGGGATCTTTCCAAGACAGTCAACAAAGGTTCACGGAACTGTCAAAACTGGAAGAAGATTTGTAATATAGAGGTCGTAATTCTGTGTTCTTCTCTTGTTTGCTTTACAGTAATGAAACGAGAAGCTCAAGATTAAATTAGAGATATGATTTCTTTTTTTTTTTTTTTAGTAATAATATGAAACTGGATTAGATATTCTAGTACTCACGATGTGTTGAAAAATCGTTTGCTGCTCATATTTCCCCTCTTAGCCGTAGTTTTTTTAGTCGGGCTCGTCCTTGTTATTTCCCGTGCGTGTCGCATAACGCTTGCCCTTGCCGTCCTCAATCTGTCTACGGGGCTCACAGAGCTTGTTAACGTAAAGGGCTGTTGCCAGCCGGTCCCCCTTGGCAGTCTCTTTTGCCCCCTCGTTTGTCCACACGAATATGATTCTTTCAAGCAGCTTCAAATTTTCTCATGAATCCCTTTTGTCTTCACAAAAGCGGACGGCTGCTCCTCACAGGGCAGACAGACTTTCCGTCGCACTCTAGTTACAATCCCGCCGTCTCTGGGGATTTCAATGCAGTGAGAGGACACTCATACACTTTCATACCGCTCATATTACTTCCTTCAAAATGTTTATGGCCTCGTTCCTCGTTTTTTTTCTAAAGATTAGCTTCACTTGTTAAGTCATAATAGCTCCTACTTATATCTAGTAATAATTATACTTGTGACTTATTTTATTCTATTGTTTCATGGTTATATCCAAACAACACGATTAAACTTCCTTCACGTGCGATTTTTTTTTTTTTTTTTTTTTTTTGTCGTCAGTCTTTTGACTGGTTTGATGCAATCCTCCATCCTTTCCTATCCTGTGCTAACCTCTTCATTTCTACATACCCCTTACAGCCCACGTCATCAATTATCTGTTTCATATATTCTAATCTCTGTCTTCCTCTACAGTTCTTACCTTCGACTGTTCCCTCCACTAACAAGTTAACCAATCCAGTATGTCTCAAAATATGACCTAACAGCCTGTCTCTTCTTTCTGTAAGCTTCTTCCATAAACCTCTTTTCTCACCCATCATTTCCAAAACTCGTTCATTTCTTACTTTGTCTGTCCACTTAATTTTCAGCATTCTTCTGTAACACCACATTTCAAATGCTTCAATTTTCTTTCTTTCCGGTATTCCTAAAGTCCACGTTTCGCTACCATAAAGAGCTGTGCTCCACACAAAGAGTTTCAAAAAGTTCTTTCTAATTCCTAGATCAATATTTGAAACTAAAAGGTTTCTCTTTTTCATGTAAGCTCTTTTTGCTAGTGCTATTCTGCTTTTGACATCATTCTTGCTTCGGCCATCGGTTGTAATTTTACTTCCCAAGTAACAGAATTCGCTTACTTCTCCTATTGCATCCGATCCTATTTTTATATTTAATCTAGTATTGGTATTATTTCTGCTACATTTCATCACTTTTGTCTTGCTTTGATTTATATTCAGTCCAAAATCTTCCTTCAGTATTTCGTTCATGCCATTCAGTAACTTCTCAATATCCTCAGCCCTCTCTGCTAACAAGACAATGTCATCAGCAAAACGTAGCATACTGATTTTTTCTCCCTGAAAACTTATGCCACATGGAAATTTTTCTTTGACTTTCTTCATTGCTGCATTCACGTGCGATACAGCAGCGAAACCCCAGGTAATCGAGATCTCCAAACTTTAACATCCCTTTAAACTGTATCTTTCACGAAGATTTTAATATGTTTTTAGCATCATAAATCAAGTAAAACAGAAATAGCAGGTCACCTTAGCATTAGAAAATGGTGTCTGTGCACCCTTTTTTAATATCGTTGAATCATGCCAAATTGTTGCTGACTTCTTTTAAAGAAGGTTTATTAAATTTTTTGTGACACTATACCAGTTGTTTTATGCGAATACTGTTTTGAGATTCATAACAAAAATTTCTGCAGTTTGCTGAGAACCTCACTACTTGCTAGTTCTGCTTAAACACAAGATGTTGAAGAAAGTACATGTTTACTAGCGCATTCTAATCCATTAGATTTATCGTATTTTTAAATTATTGGTACAGTACTTGAGAAATTTCGAATATAAACTTATAAACGCAGTTTCTTATTGGTTATACATACAACTTCATTTCCTCCGTACATATTTAAACCGCATTTTATTTCAGTGCTTCTTTGATATTTCCCTCTAACTCATTTTGAAGGAATTCATTATTAGTGCTCAGCGGTATCAATTAATAAATAAAGAAGCCACCATGGAATACTTGCTCCAATGGTTCAGGTCACTGTGCCACCATGATTGTGTCTGGCGCCAGAGAGTAGGTTAGGTGGTTCCAGCCTGTGTGCTGGCAGAAATTTGCATCATTGGGATTGGCTGACATGATAGGTCAGGTTGTGGTGCACAGAGGCTAACCATCACGTCCTGGTTTAAATCCCTTTCTCTACGCAGTTCATATACAGCAGGGGTCCCCAAACTTTTTATCACGTCGACCCCCTCATAGAACATTTGTCTTCTCATCGACCCCCAGATTAAACGTTTAATAAAAACCAGTGCCGGATCTGGGGGGGGGGGGGGGTGTACACCGGGTTGCCAACTTCAAGGGGGCGGCAAAATCATGTTTGAAGGGCGGCGATTTAAGTCGCGGAAATTTTTTTTTAGCTCTACTAGTACACTGGGCACCGGGCGGCGACAACAGTGTGTTTGGCCGACAATCGAGATGGCGACACTTGGGATCAGACGGCAAAAATGGGAGCTCCAAATAATGTTGCAAGGGGCGGCATTCCTACAGTTTTTGCCCCGGCTCGAAAAATTCCTGGATCCGCCACTGATGAAAATTTTAAATCATTTTTAGCATTTTTGATGCTAAGCGATAAGGAGACTTGCATAACAACCCAAAGAAAGTATTTATAGTTCCCACACCTTAAAAAATCCACCCAACAGCACTAACAGAAAAGGGATATTTTACACTGTTATTATAATCGTAAAAAATAATTAAAAAATTATAGATAGATGGAAACTAGCCTATAACCGTAAGTGTCATAAAATGTAAAACACAAAATAATAATTGAAAATTTAAATAAATTATATTCGATGAAAAAACATCTGCCACTTTACGACTACTATTGAAGACATTAAAAATATGTTAACATACCTTTTTATTAAAGTAGTTGATATTAGTGAGATGGATGGGTCTGAAGGGCAGCATCAAGATTACTGATGTTAGGTTGAAAATTGGTAAGTTTTAGTCGCAAATCACCACGGTTTTCCAAGTTCGGTCTGTTCCTCTGTTTCGTTAAAATAGCGTTCGCGTGGCCAAAGCCAGCTTCAACGAAATTGGCAATGCAAGTAAGAAAGATTCGTCTTCTGCTCTGAGCTTGGGGTATTTTGTAGCAATATCGTTATTGCTCCAAACTTCGCAGAGGTTTTTATTTTTAAACAACGCTTTAGCTTCCAGATCTACGCATATTTCAATCAGTTCATCTTCTAAGCCACGTTCATTACCTTCATTATGTTAACATCAAATTGAGAAGCAAACCATTCAGGAACATGCATGTTCTCCAAGTCTTCGAAACGTGCTTTGAAGTCTTCTCTTAATTTATCGAGAAGTTTAATATATATCTCCAAATCACGGTCGGGTATCTCTTCATTTTCTTTTAGTAGTCGAAAGTTTGAAAAATATTTAAAATTTTTACGGGCCAGTGAAGATTTTAACGGGTCCATTTTTAGTTGAAAGGCCATTATAATTGTTCCAGCTTTTCCTTGCAAACGCTTCTGTACTTCGTTAAATTTCGAATAAAGATCTGCCAAATAGAACAAGATGGTTCTTGCACTGTTTTAACTCGTCACATAGTAATGGATCCACATTCTTAAGAAACTCTGCAGACGAGTCGTACAAGTCAACAAACCTCTGCAAATTATCACCTCTTGCCAACCACCTTACCCCAGTGTGCAAAAGTAATTGATTGAAAGGTTCATCATTTTCTTCGCATAACTTCGCAAACAATCGGGAATTGAGAGGATGAGCTTTAATTTTATTAATTGACGTAATGCACACTTTTAGAGTATCATACAGGTCGCCACTCAATTTTTTGGCTACAAGATGCTGCCTGTGTAGGACACAGTGAACGGTACGTACATTCGGAACCATTTCCTTCAGAAAGACGAAAAATCCTCTATAACGGCCTACCATAGCAGGTGCACCGTCAGAAGCTACTGCAGTAATATTCCCGAAAGGAATGTTGTGCTTGTTAAATAATCTTGCAAACATAAAAAAAATTGTCTCACCTTTTGAATCAGTTTGAAGATATTTAGCAAACAGAAATTCATCAACAGTGTCATTCAAGGATGGACTATGGTACCTAACATAAACCATGAGAAGATTTGAACTTCCGAAAGTTGATTCGTCAAGTTGAATAGCAAACTTACAATGCTGGAGCTCAGAGGTCAAAGTTCTTTCCACATCATCGGCCATTTCCTCTATACGTCGCTGCACAGTATTTGCACTCAATGGTATGCACTTCAAAAATAGTTGAGAGTCTTTCTTCATAATATTTTCAATTACATCTTTTATAGCTGGTACTATAATCTCTTCACCAATCGTGTAGGGTTTGCCTTTCTTTGCTATGTTAATAGAGATGCTGTAGGATGTCCTCAGTCCTCCTTCACTATCAGCGCTAGCAGATGACTTCAGATATGTACTTAAATTTGGCCGATCTCTCAATTTCTCTTTTAGCATTTTGAAATACTCAAAATCTTAGTTTTTCTTATCAGAATGGATCCTTTCCAAGTGGTCTTTTATTTTCACCGGCTTCATAGCATCATTGCTGAAAGTTTTTCACATAACAAGCACATAGGAATAGTTTCATTAGCAGAAGATGGCACAAAACCATATTTCAAATACTCGTGTGAATGTTGTCTGCATTTCTTCTTAGCACTGGTAGACGACATCGTAGGTATTAAACTCAGATTTATAATATGAACAACACGATACGATCGCAGCACAACAAAACAGCAGCAGTAAGAGACGCAACTTATTACCGCACGAGCTATAAAGAACTGCCTGTTCTTGCTCAGAGTGCATTGTTGCTACTTTTTTCTAACAATAGATATCTAGACTTGAAGGAATAATAATTACATCTAAAAGTAACCTATTCAATAGAATTAGATAGGAAAAAAATAAAAAAAATAAATATCTAAATTTAATGGTTTTCGGTATATTACGATATCTTCTATGTAAAGGACAAAATCTACATTTAGATATACAATACATAGAGTGGAAACCATACTAGAATTTAACAGTGCAACTTGTGTATAATGAACCAGCAGCGTTCTCTCCCCCCCCCCCCCTTCCTTGAGGCTTTACGTCTCGTCGACAGCGCGGTCATTAGAGGCGGGATGGAACTGCGGAGAAGGAACTGGAAGGAATTCGGCCATGGCTTTTTGGAGGAGGCATCCCGGCATTAGCCTTGAGTGATTTGGGGAAACCATGGAAAACCCAAATCCGGATGCCTGGACGGTGATTCGAACCAGCGTCCTCCCGAATATAAAATGCTTAAATACCCAAAGTAAATAAAAAATAAAGTTTTAATACTTGTTGTGTTCATCACGTAGCTTAGCTAAAATAAAATAATTGTGATGTTGAACTTCTTTCTTACCCCAAAGACGGACCTTAGAAGAGACACAATTCGTAAATTGGTCTACATTCGTTTCTCACAGGAACAACCACTAGCAAACCAGCAATGCGAGTGAAGAATAAAGCAGCGAAATCAAACAGTTTGAACGCTAAGCTTTACCCCATTATTACCTCACTGCTTTGCACCCTAGTATGAGTCACCGCAACAATCCAGTTGATTTATTTGTTTTTGCTGCTTTGTTCTTCGCTCTCG